>JAFFST010052171.1:24431-40174 GCA_022414735.1 Noturus placidus
ATATTTCTGTAAAGCTGCTTTGAGACAATGTACCATTGTAAAAAGCGCTATACAAATTGATAAATTATTAAATTATAAATTATGTGTAAAGTATCCCGCACAGCACCCCTAGCGGTCATTACCCTGCTATAACAGTTTCCAATAACAGTGCATCCCAAAATGTTTTATTCCCCACATATGTCACCGATTTGCCAACAATTACGATTTAAATTAAGTAATAAATGAAACATCTAGCGTTTTAACCATTTATTTCCACATTTAATGTTGTGAAACATCACAAAGAAAGATAATTCCTGTTATGACTCACGTTGTACTGTAGCTGCTATATATATAGACATTAAGCCATCAGCTTCTCTTCTCTCTCTCTCTCTCTCTCTCTCTCTCTCTCTCTCTGTCACTAAGACAAAACAAGTTGTTTGGATGAGTTACTATAGAAACTATAATGTATCAGAACAAACTTTGTCTTGAATTCGATGGCACTACTGTGAGAACCATGCTGATATAGAAAATTAATGAACATATTCTGACCAATCAGATTAAAGAATTCAGCAGTGCCATGGTATAAGCCTATAACAATTATATACACTTTGCATGTCTACAGTCATCATGGTGATGGATGGAAAAGGGATTTAATATTTGCATAACCTCTTATTTATAGCCCAGGAATACAGCATTTTAAAAATGTATTTCAAAGTAAAAGCACTACCATTTGTTTTCATTCATTTTGAAATATTCTCAATGCGCGTCAATAGAGAAATAATTTTATAGTATACTTTCTGCTCAGTCTTTCTGAGGTTGATTAAAAAAAATAAAATTCTGAATACAACCTAACATAACTGAATTCATTCATATGAATTTATATATGTCTCTGAGTTTTTACAAATAGAACGAAACGAAAGAATGTGAGAAAATTCATTCAGGATTTGTGAACAGCATACAGACTGCCATAACACAATTACACACAACCCTGCATGTTCTCCATTTGTGTTTCCCTTATGGTTCATTTTAATGGTGAACCTCTGCTCTTGGGTCTGTCTATGCAGACATCAACGAGTGTCTTAACGAGAGCATCTGTGGCCCTAATGCTGAGTGCAGTAACATAAACGGCTCCTATTACTGCACGTGTCGTCCTGGTTTCGTGGCCAGCAACAGAATGGAGAAATTTAATCAAAGCCAAAATGTTAAATGCAACGGTGAGATGTGAATCTAAAGCAATATTTTATTCACTTGCATTATTGTGTTCACTGTTCTGCAATCCACTGGTTACATGAGGAATAAAACATCTGGGATCATTCTAGTATAGGAAAATAATCAAGGATTTTTAATGACATATTAGCTAGAGTTACATGTAAGTGTATGTCTGAAAAAATGACGTTATCTCTAAAACATGTGTTTTCTCTGTAGAACTGGAATGTAACCGACTGGACAGTGCAGGCCTATCTGAACAGGTATGTGAAATGAAATTAAAACGTGCCAGACAGAAGAGCACGGGTTCTTCCTTTTGAATTTGGTTCTCAATATTGACTGAGAGACTGGTGCCTTGGACTTGGTCATAAAATTGAACAAAAGATTCCGAGACGATCTTCCATGAACAATGGCACCAAATCTCTGTAGTGCTTAACGAATAAGAACCTCACGCTTATCGTTTACCTCCTCTGTCTGTCGTCACAACAGATCCCTTCAAAGCTGAAGCAGATTCTGACAGAGTTGAGTAGCACATGCAAGCAAAAGGGAGCGACTGGAGAGGCCATGCTACAGGTAACCGTGTACAATAATCCACTGACTTTCAGATGGAGATTCATTTCAACCAACCTATTTATATGCTATTAGTTAAATACACACTAGGTCTACATACAGAAAAGATTTACATTTATTCATGTAGCAGACGCTTTTATCCAAAGCGACTTACAAATGAGACACACTCACACACCAATGGTAGCAGAGCTGCATGCAAGGTGCTAGCTTGCCATCGGGGGCAACATAGAGTTCAGTGTCTTGCCAAGGACACTTCGGTATGGGATCACCCGGGCCGGGATTCCAACCACCAACCCTACGATTAGTGGATTAGTGGACAACCCGCTCTACCGACTGGGCCACAGCCGCCCACGACACTGATACAAGCTTTAGTTTGATTACACGGATTACGACTTGATAGCATCACTTGTTGTTGTTTTTTTGTTCTAAGGAATTAAACACTTGCTGTTATAGGCCTGCTGTTATACGTAAACTATCAGTGACACGATGATGTGATGATTCTTAACGCAAAGAGAAGTTCCAATTACAGCAATGTGAAAATTCCTACTAATGATTCATTTAAAGAAACTTAAAGAAAGACATGTTTTAGCCTTTCAGCCATTTTTAGTTACATTTAACATAAATTACGTTGTGGAACATCAACACACACACACACACACACACACAAATCTAGATCCTGCTATCAGTGTTAAACAGGAGTTCTCGCTCTTTCTTTTGAAATGAATTAGACAAAAATGTCAGCTTGTTACCGAGCACCCACACACGAGACTGCATACGTCCTCTGTCCTGAAGACTTTCCCATAGTGGACAACTTGACGTCTGTTACAAAGCTCTGACCCTGCAGACTCATTCCATAAATGCACACAGAAAACGTCACCATATTAACAATTAGAGACGTTTTCCCATCAGTTTCCTATAGAAACAAGAGCATTCTGTATGAAAACAAAGCTCATTTGATTTGATTTGCAACTGGAACTACTTTCAGAGATGCTGTTATAGAAAATGAATCCGTTATTAGTGTAAACACACTCATATAGATTAATGGTGGCTCAGTGCTTAAGGCTTTGTGTTGCTAATCATCAGAAGGTTATATCCTCACCGTCTCTGTCTTTCTCTCGGTCTCATAGATTCTCACCGAGGCTTTAGAAGATTTTCTTTCATCACCGCTTTTAACAGATAACAAGTCCATTACAGCACTGTTTGAAGTGGTTGAAAACACACTGCCGCTGATAGGACAGCTGCTGGTTAGCAAAAATATCAGCCAATCATCTCCTAACATACGTAAGAGATGCAGCTGTCAGACTCCATGCACATTCACCTCACTCATTATATCATTATTTACTGTAGCATCTTTCATGATATACCATTCAATTATTTTAATATATACTAATATTTGTTCCGCAGGAGTCGAGATGTTGACCCAAAGAAGACCGTCCGCCCCACGTGGTCCATTTTCTTTGTCCACAAACGATGTGCAATTCACCAGCCACTGGGAAACAGCAACGGGAAACTCCTACCTGGGTACTAATCACCTCATTGATTTGCAGATCAAACTCAAACACTGATCTGCTGAATGAAAGAAGTGCGAAAGGATTCACTAACACAATTCCACGGAGAAAGTTTGGCATAGACGTAGTTCCACTGTTCCATCATCATGAAGTCGGTTGGCAACTTATCGTTTTGGCTTCTTTGCGATTGCAACTTAGCGATTTGTTCAAAAAGTATGTATCATTTGCGAATGAAACCTGGAAACCCTACGAGTAAAATAAAATACTATCCCCTTCGAAACTATTGGAACGGCAAGGCAAATTCATTGTTTTTGCTGCAGACTGAAGACATTTGGGTTTGAAGTTGAAAGATGGATATGAGATGAGAGTTTAAGATTTCAGCTTTTATTTCTTGGTATTTAACTCAGACAGCTCTCTGATCTTCATGTCAGCTTATCTTATGTAACAACAACTGGAGTCTTTACAGGTGAAACTGAAGGCTATTTTTTGTTTAAACAATCAATCTAAGAGGACAAATCTAGGTAACATACATAATATACATCTTTCAGTCACATGTTCACCTAAAAATTGGAAGGCCTGAGATAAAAGCTTCGATGTTATATGTTGTTAAACACATCCGGCTGTAAATATCAGGAAATAACAGCTGAAATCCTAAACATCCCATATACATCTTTTGATCATGAACCAAATGTCTTTATTGTAGAGCAGGAACTAATTAACTGGCCGTGCTGTTCCAATCATTTTGGAAGGGACTGTACTATTTTATACTCATACCTCCACACACACATACTGTACCTGTCATCAAGTGTATGAATGCGGTGTCATTTTCCAAAACAGAGAAGAGACCCAGTAGAAAACGATAAAGAAATGGATCCATTCTGTATTTTGACACATATTGTAATCGTTTGAATGCTATAAAATGTGAAATGATAACCCTTTGATAATGAACAGAACAGAGTGGTACAGACAGTATCGGCTCTCACTCTGCCTGCTTGTGCTCATCGTTAAACAGGATTTACCTCTGCGTCCCTGTTCGAGTACAAGACTTTTGGAAGTGCACGTGTCAACAGCTCGGACAGCGGGGGGGTAATCTCTGCAGGTCAATCCAACCTCAACTCCAAAGTAGTGACGATAGCAGTCACAAACCCAAACACGGCTCATCTGGAGAAACCGATCATGCTCAACTTCTCTCACCTGCAGGTATCACACTAACAGTGATAGTCTAATAAGGGAATCATATACCACTGATTATTTTAGTGTCTCGATGATGACTTTCTAGCGTTCTTTAACATTTGAATTTTAGAATTGATGCAGATCGTTAATATGAACAACAAATGTTCTTGTTTTTTATCCCTGAATACACAAATTTAATAAAAAACTCACAACAGAGAAGTAAGAATGGAATGTAGTAGTTTTCTGTAGAATAAGTGGATTGCTGGTGCTGGGATTTGAACTCAAAACCTTTCATATTAAAGGATTACATTACTTATGCATTTGAATCCCTGATTTATTCAGATTGCAAATAACAAGCACTAACTTGCACTAACTAGGGGATAAATAGTGCGATGAGGATAAAGGGGATAAACACTGCGATGGATCAGAGACAAAATTTAGCATGATATTTACTAGCGGGAATTCCAAAATAATAGGAGATGTCTGAAACGTGGGTCAAAGAACAGCGAGGCAACAACAACAACAACAACAACAACAACAACAACAACAACAAAAGGGCAAATTCATGAACAAAGTAAAAAAAAAAGGCATGAATAATAGAAATAAATCAAATCAGGGCTCAGAACTTTATGATACAAGAATGCACAATAAAACAAGGGACAGAAACAAGAGGGCATTCTAATCAAAAGCTTAACACAGAATGGGTGAACACAGTAGGTTAATCAACCAATGGCATAGCAGGGGTGGAGACAAATAAAACAGAAACAAAATCGTTTTAGTAAACTTCGGTAAAAGTCGGTAGAGCGGGTTGTCCACTAATCTCATTTGTCTCATTTGCAAGTCGCTTTGGATAAAAGCGTCTGCTAAATGAATAAATGTAATGTAAATGTAAATGTCCTCGACTAAATTTAATACCTACCCGTTGGTCATACTAATTAGCATATCCAATCTCCAGGCTTAGTAGGCTTGTTAAATCACACTGCATGTGCAAAGGAACTCAGTTTGCCTTGACACTGTACTTTACACATTTAGAAAGAAATGCCCAAAATTACTTATACATTAATGCAATCTTTAAAAAATAAAATAAAATGAATTATCTTGTTTGCATGTGATGACACTATACATACGTGAACGTTGATTGATTCAGGCCCTCTATATGAAATGACCCTTTAAAATCGTATTTTGGCAGGAAGCGGTGAGGAATATATCCTGTGTGTTCTGGGACTCGAAGCTGGAAGGTGGAGCGTGGTCTACTCAAGGATGCAGTGTGGTCCGGTCCAGCAAAAATTACACCGTCTGCTCATGCTCACACCTCAGCAGCTTCGCTGTGCTAATGGCGCTCTATGAGATGGAGGTGCGTGGTCATAATGAAACCTTGGGGAAAGTGTTAAGCTGTTTGGTCGTCATGAAGAACGTCACTGCTGATATGTATCTGCAGCAGTGTATTTTCATTTTCCTTCAATATCCTTGCCATAGAATGTGTTTGAGCTACAGCTGATCACCTGGATTGGACTCTCCTTGTCTCTAATCTGCCTCCTCATCTGCATACTGACCTTCTGGCTGGTCCGTGCCATCCAAAGTACCCGCACCACCATCCACCTGCACCTCTGCATCAGCCTCTTCCTCGCAGACTTCATCTTCCTCATCGGTATCAGCCAAACGGACAACAAGGTACCGTAATCCCGCGAGCTTTCTGGATAAAAAACATCATGGATTTCAATTAAAGTAAATAAAAGATCTAGTTTAAAACCAAGTTTAAAGTAATATTTAGAATTTCTTATTAGTATTAGAAACATGCTCATGTGGTTTAAGAGGAACTCTAAAAGGGAACTTAGTAAAACTCAGCGCTTTGAGAAGCTACTTTTAAAGGCGCTTTATAAAATAAAGACTTATTATTAGTAAAGAAACTGATGTCAAAGCTTAATCACTCGAATTTTCCTTAAAGGTTGTAGGAAATCTTTACAAATGGTCCAAAAAAACCCAGTAGGGGTAATAACAGAAGTGAAACAGACCAACTCATCACAAGACTGGAAGACGTAAAGCTATAGATTTTTTCAAATTACATTTTAAATAAACAAAACATGCTTAAGTGCAGAAATGGGGAAAAATTAAACATGCCACTATTTCACAATCTATCTGGACAGAATGAATTGTAGTTCGTAACTCAATACTGCTGTATCAAAATGGGCGAAAGATATCTTCTACGGGCGAAAGATAATACGGCTGTGGCTCAGTAGGTAGAGCGGGTTGTCCACTAATCCACTAATCGTAGGGTTGGGGGTTCGAATCCCGGCCCGGGTGATCCCATGCCGAAGTGTCCTTGGGCAAGACACTGAACCCTAAGTTGCCCCCGATGGCAAGCTAGCACCTTGCATGCAGCTCTGCTACCATTGGTGTGTGAGTGTGTCTCATTTGTAAGTCGCTTTGGATAAAAGCGTCTGCTAAATGAATAAATGTAATGTAAATGTAATATCTGCTCAAAGACAAAGCAAAGGATATTCAAGGTATCAGAGGATATTTATATCACATATCACTTATATAACCTATATAATTTAGATTTTTTTTTATTAAAGTGCACCTATTATGTTTTTTCAAATATTACCTTTCATGTAGCGTGTTATATACGTAGCTGTTTGTGAATGTAAAAAGCCTGCAAAGTTCCAAATAAAAAGAAGGAATCGATTCTGAACCGCTGAAACGACTCGTTAGTGATTCCAGATGTTACTTCCTGTACAAACCTACGTAGGTTTGTAGCAAAAAAACAAACAAAAAACCCCGCCTCTTGTTTTCATCGGTTGCCCACTGACAGCGGTAGACCAATCACGACAGACTGGGATGTCTGACCAATCAGAGCAGAGTATGCTCTCTGTAAGGAGGAGTTTAGAACGAATCATTTAGAACGGATCATGTAACGAGTCATTTGTGAGACTTGGGGAGAAAAGTTTTAACTTTAAAAGAAAATTAGGCACGAAACCACAATAGGTGAGCTTTAATGTTAACTATTTAAGCATACAACTTAGTGTGCATTGTGTTGTTTGGGATGCAGTCCAGATTGTCTAAATGTGCATTGATTTGTGAGATGAATCGACACAGTTCAGCACAAACCATATTACAAAATGTTCTTCCATCTGTATAAAAAAAAGTAAATTCCTCAAAACAAACTAACCTGCCCTGCTGTATCTGTTCGTACTCCAGGTGGGATGTGGGGTGGTGGCGGGTCTGCTGCACTTCTTCTTCCTCGCTGTGTTCTGCTGGATGTGTCTGGAGGGTGTGCAGCTTTTCCGCATGGTGGTGCTGGTGTTCCATACCACTCTGAGTCGTAGCTACCTGATGGCCGCCGGTTACGGAGTCCCCGCCCTCATCGTTATCATATCAGCCAGCGTCAATTACAGTGGATACGGCACGTCGCGCTAGTGAGTTTTGAGCAGCAATATCACGTGTCGTATTAAAACAAAGATTTCGGATATAAATGCAGGTTTTTGTTCGAAATTCTTGTCTGTGGTAATCACACATACATTGCAATACATATTCAGTAAACAGACATTAGGTTGAGAAAACACTGGAGTATTTCTGTAATACGACTTAAAGTCACTGATGAAGTGTTGCGTGTTTCCGTTGCATAGCTGCTGGCTCAATCTGGAGAACGGTTTCATCTGGAGCTTCTTCGGCCCTGTTTGTGTCATAATCGTTGTAAGTACCGAAATCATTGCGAGTTGACTCTGGTGTGAATTGTATTTTAAAAAAAACATTTTCAAAAGCAATATATCTTATTAGTTGTTATCTGAATAATATCTCTTTATTATTTTGTCGGACTATGCCAGGTGAATGCAGTCTTCTTTCTGATAACTGTATCGAAGCTGGCGCAGAAATTCAACTCCCTCAACCCTGACTTAAGCAACCTGAGAAAAATCAAGTAAGACTTTCCCCCTCATTGACCTAGATTATTATTATTTTTTTAAATAGTAACATTAAGGTTCCTAAGATATAAATATTCACGTTGATACATGTACGTAAATGTATATTTGGCATGTAATACCATATATACTAGTGATAATCTCTTATTTTTAACTTGACCCCTTTTAACAGGATCTGTGTATTAGCTGTGTATAAACTGTGTATAACGCTTGATCTCTGTCTCCCCCTACAGGACATTCACAATCACTGCCATTGCTCAGTTGTGTGTACTCGGCACCATGTGGATCTTTGGCTGTTTTCAGTTTGATGAAGGAACATTGGTCATGTCCTACATCTTCACTATCCTCAACAGCTTGCAGGGGGTGTTGGTGTTCATCATGCACTGTTTGCTCTCCAAACAGGTCTGTCCATTTATCTTGCGCTTTAAAATAAGATCTCGATTAAATGTAACGAACGATTGTGAGTCACGACTGAATACGCCGTATTTCAGAAACAGAAACGGAAAACTTTGAACGAAAAACTCTTGGGATTTTCACTCTTTTCGCACTGACAGATGTATCATTTGCATATGTTCCATCCAGCAGCCTCACAATTCCACTGTGCCTATGAAATCCTTCCTCTGTCATTAGGTGAGAGATGAGTACATCCGATTCCTGACCTGTCTGACTGTACAACAGAAGAGGTCGTACTCCGAGTTCAGCACAAACCAGTCCAGCAAATCCCAGGTACACTCCCTTTTAAAATCAGCCTTAATAACATTTATACTGAATTTGTAATGCAGAATCATGGGGAGGTAAAAAAAAATAAAGAACAGGATCATACACAGGATCAAAAATACTCCTTCAATCACAATTGGGTTGTTTTTTTTAAAAATAAACGAATAAGATGGGGTCGGCCATATATTACGTCATCAAGGAGGTCGTGAGGGGGGGTGAAGGGTACGATGACGTCTGATGATGACGGGGAGGGGGGGTTCACGGACGTGATTACGTCATCAATGTATTTGCATCTTCCCCGTGTTTAGTGTCACCACTGTCACGTTCATCATTTACTTATTTACTTACTTAAATATTTGCAAATTGCCAAAATAACAAACAAACAAACAGAAATACGCACGTCCTGTGGAGTATTATACGTATTATACGCCACAGGATGTGCGTGTGGCGTCATTATTTCTGTGGTATTGTAACAAAGTACAAAACATTAGGAGATAATTCCTGACCACACATGGCAGCCCCAGACCCCCTAAAAGTAAAAGTAAAAAAGTAAAAGTGTACATCTAAGATGATGACATCATCATGGGGAGGGGATGGGGGGTAAAGGGCCTGATGACGTTAGATGACATGGGGGGGAAGGGGGGTTACAAATGGCTGAAAATTTGATGACGTAATATATGGACGACCCCGGTATGAGCGTTTACCTTTTTTTTTTTTTTAACTAACATGACAACGCAGCGGACATTTCTTTTCCATTTAGATATCAACCATAAGATATTTCCCTCAAAGCCAAAAATGATAGATATAGTATCTTCTGAAATAGCCTGTATATAAACGCAGTCTTTCAAAGCTTGAATTAAATGTGTATTTCAATTTCTAGCTAGCTAACGAGTGAAATTATTGAGTGCAGTGCCACGTTTGGCAGCGTTATCTAGACTTGACAGACTCTCGTCTCTGTGCGCCATGTTCCTGGATGAAGAGGGCAATTTCTCAGCACAGACAATACTCTATTAGAGGGCCCAGTTTGAGATAATGCTCAGCGGAGAGCTTTGAATGAGATGGCTTGAATGGATAAAAAAAGTATTTGTTCTAATCCAAATGGCAAATAAACTCTCTGGCTTTCTGGCTCCACAGGTGACCAAAAGCGTTCAGGCCACAGGAGATTTGAAGCTCTGAAGCGTACACACCTCGGGTACACCTTGTGTGCGTCTTCGCTGAATTCTCTGCGATGATGCTCACGTTCATAAGCTCTGTTGAATTAGCTGCTTTCTGATTCTGCTGTTGTGTGTTGTTGTTTTGTTACAGCAAAAACCTTGTGCATACAAATCCAAGTCGAGTCTGATGTTAGCAGATCGTAAGTCTTGGCTCAATTTGTAGTTCAGGTCAATACAAAACAATAATCTACTCGTCAAGTCCTGCTCTGGTTCTGGTGATGTAGGCTGTAGAAGCATACTACACATGAGGACTTACTGTGACTGTTGATTATTTCCCTATACCAGCATGGTAAAGTGTTTTATTCCTCTTAATTCAGCAGCAATTTGTCAACGGCTACAAAGTTTTATTTATTAAAGCAAAACACATCTTCGTTTTTCCTCCATTTAACGTCGAGGAAGACGTTCATATAGTAGCTATAAACAGTCGTTCCCTCACAACTTTCTTTTCTTTCTTGAATTTAATAAGACGAAGACAAAAATGTACAGCATGTTACAGTACCAAGTTATCTGTCCTGAAGGCTTTCCTGTAGCAAATAACTAACCTCTGTGTGTTACAAAGCACTGACACTGGAGACTCCTTCAAAAAAAACGTTAAATAAACCTCCCCTCACAGAAAAATCCACCATATCAACAATTCTACGTGTTTCCTTTATATTAAATAGCTAAAGTTATATGCAGGGTATTACGGAATTGTCTTTCGCAGTGATGTTTGTTGGTAAATGACACCTTTTTAGCTGTACTCGTGTTCCACGCATGTGAATCAATACGTGCATTGGGTGAAGGCATGTTTTGATGACGTCACATGACGCATCTTGGCCCGAATCTGCAGAAAATCTGCTGTCGTTTGGAGAAATTGACACGACCTCCTCCGAATATCGCGGCGTTTCCTTGATTTTGCAATTCATTTAAGAGATCGTGAAATCCTGGAGCGACTGAATATGGAGTGTCTGTATTACAAGTCTTTGTATATGTTGTTAATATAAACAATAATGCATTGAAGGAATCAACACCGTCTGACCAATCAGAATTAAGAATTCGACCAGCATGCAAAAAGTGAAATATTTATTTACAGAGCGTAGTGGTTGTGTGTGTGTGTGTGTGTGCTGCAGGAAAGATCAACTGGGACAGTCTACAATTACAATCAAGCAAATAAGGATCGACCTCATACAATTGCTTTTAAACAATGTCTTTAATAAGATATGAAAAGAACAACACCTTTCTGTCATCAGAGCGCATCACTAATGAACCTCAGTAGTACTGACTGATTCAGTTTAGTGATGGTGAAAGTTGTTTTAGCTTAAAAGCAACAGATTAAAGGGTAGATGCAGGCCACAATGAAAAACCCTTAACAAATGTATTTATAAGTGGGTGTATATATATATATATATATATATATATATATATATATATATATATATATATATATATGATGTACACAATTTTAAATGAATTTTAAATGATTTTATTGTAATATTTAATGCTGAGCTTTAATTATTTGAAAACTATTTTTGGTATACTTTTTATGCAATATTGTTAGAGTGAATGCTAATAATACTTCTGATCCATAAAACACAGCTTTCAAGGATTTCATTTTATATTGTTATGAAAATATTCTGTTTGAATATTGCAATGTAAGTGATTATCTATCTGGTGGTATGGCACACTTTATTGTAAGAGGAATGAAAATGAATGTATGAGCTGGTGGTTGCTTCAGGTGTAATGTAAAGACATGTTTCTAGCTGCATTTTATCAGGTACATTTTGTTCCATTCTGCTCTCCTTCAAACAAAAATAAATAATATGCTTAAAAAAAAAACAACCCCTCTGCAGTGCACAACTGTTACTATCCTGACTGTAATATTTTAAGAAAGTTTTTTATCCTGTTTATATGAAAGGATGAAGGGTTCCTCTGAGATGTGAAACCACTGCGTCGAACCACACAAGTTCTCAACATTTTTTACCTCAATTTTCAAGTCACAAATTTCTCACGATTTTTTTCTAGTAGGCTAGTAATTACGAGCGTTGAAAATCACAATGAATTGTTGTGGGGAAAAAAAAGATTAGGTACTTTTCATGTTTAAAGATTCAGATTGTGTGAAATTAAAAAACTCTCTTTTACATTAAAGAGGTGGGGGATTTACAAGTGTTCTTTATTTATTGATGCGTTTATGAATTCCTGTGTGTAGGCACTTAAAACCTATAGCATTATGGTAAATGGCACTTATATAGCGCATTTATCCAAAGCGCTTTACACTGCGTCTCATTCACCCATTCACACACTCACACACACACACACACACCAATGGTAGCAGAGCTGCCATGCAAGGCGCTAACTTGCCATCCGGGACAACTTGGGGTTCAGTGTCTTGCCCAAGGACACTTCGGCATGTGGAGTCATGCGGGCCAGGAATCGAACCACCAACCCTACGATTAGTGGACAACCTTCTCTACCACCTGGTCCACAACCACCCTCAGTATGCACTTACCACATCTAATCAGATGACTGGGCTTGTGCAACGCACTACAACTTATTGAAGTAAATCTCAGCTGTTGCATCCAAACTGGATCACTATTTGATTTGATGCACATTGACCCTGATTCACTAAAATCTGTGCTAGCACACAGGACCAAGATTTCAGCAAATAAACATGCAAATATCTATGCTACATCTTACAACGCTACAGTATACAAGCTGAAGTATTGCGTTATTGTGTTGATTCATAATTCAAATCTACAAAATGAACCAAATTTACAAAAATACATAGACATAAATGAAAACAGACAAAACGAGTTTTCCTCTGAATATTTTATTAATGAGGATGAATAACTGGCTATTACAAAAACTCAAGGACAATCATACTATTGGCAAGCAACTAATTCAATGTGCCACACATTTCATCCATTGTTCCCTAGAGAACAATGAAATCATGTGAATGGAAATTGTCCTCAGTAAAAAAAATTACAAATAAGATTGAATATATTAGGAATAAATAACTGAATTTAGAAATTAGCTCAAAAATAAAATCATAAAATTAGGAAGGTTAGCTTGCTTAGTAGCAAACATGGCCAATTTTATTATATACAGTGCAGCCGGAAAGTATTCACAGCGCTTCACTTTTCCCACATTTTGTTATGTTACAGCTTTATTCCAAAATGGATTAAATTCATTATTTTCCTCAGAATTCTACAAACAATACCCCATAATGATAACATGAAAAAAGTTTGTTTTAAATCTTTGCAAATTTATTAAAAATAAAACACAAAAAAAGCACATGTACGTAAGTATTCACAGGCTTTGCCATGACACTCAATATTGAGCTCATGTGCATCCTGTTTCCACTGATCCCCCTTGAGATGTTTCTACAACTTGATTGGACACCTGTTTATATAAGGTCCGACAGTTAACAATGCATGTTAGAGCACAAACCAAGCCATGAAGTCCAAGGAATCGTCTGTAGACCTCTGAGACAGGATTGTATCGAGGCACAGATCAGGGGAAGGATACAGAAACATTTCTGCAGCATTGAAGGTCCCAAATGAGCACAGTGGCCTCCATCATCTGTGAATGGAAAAGGTTTGGAACCAGCAGGACTCTTCCTAGAGCATAAACATTTAACATTATACATCTGATAATAATGCAGACATCTGATTCCTCATCAGTACTAAAGCTTGACACATGGCTTCTTTATCTCAAACAGGAAATGCAATCCAATTTGGATAACGCTGGGATTGTTTAGGTGGAAGTCGGCCTCTCGGGTGCGCTTGCTCTGGCCATTAAAAGCAAGCTGAGTAGTAAAGTTTTAAAATGTGTAATAAACTCATAGCTTGATGCAAATTATGTGCATTAAAACAACTAAAATGTGTTTTTTAATTAGACTACACAAATATAATTCGATGTGTACGTCCTTCTCTTTATGAAAACAGCAGACCATTTTTTGCCCCCAGTGTTATTGTAAGAACTACAATAAGTGCATATAAAAATCTCTCTAATGACTCTTAATTCCCAGAAAAGCCACCTCTGTCTCTTCATGACGGATTCGATAATTAGCAGATGCATTTAATTAGGTCTGATAAAGCAAACATTTAAAATGGGGCACAAAGCTGACACCGAAGGCCATTTATCTATAGGCATTCAGTGATTCATCTGCTGTCATAGCACCATTAATAACAACAATGTCCTCTTGTGCATTCTAAGAGCACCAACTTGAAGCCAGACTGATCTAAAATGTATATATCTCCAACCTTTAATCATCCAAGCCTGAGGAATTTTGTCATTTCCTGTAGTCTGACATCCATATATTAACAAGAAATCTGCAAGAACCAGTGTGACCACCCTGCGTGAAGTTTGGGTCCCAAACATATTAAATTATTTGTATATATATTTCATCTAGTATCTATATCAGACAACACAGAGAACTTGAATAACACCCAACCCCTTGTCTATCTCACTCTAATTTAATACTAAAGAGAGCACTATGAATTCTGGAGGCACCGCTGGGATGTTTATAGGGTGGTTCATCTTCCTGACCAGCAGAGCCCCATCCTATAACATTCATAATTACCTACTGGATAAGCAGCAGTGTGAAGCAGCCGAGCGAAGTGGTACTTCATAAATGACTACTAAAGGCAGTCTAAGTCAAGTCAGTGTGGTAAGCTTTCACTTTCGATATACTGTCAGCCACCACCGATAGAGATGGATACACATCGGCGCCTTCAAGAAGAAACAGGTGAACGACTGTGGACACTAACATTAGGAAAGCTCATAGCACTCTGCCAATTCTTACCAATTTCTTTAGAGGACATTGGAAACACAACACGTCTGTCTTTAGTAAATCTCCTCAGCATCAATGAGAAATTAAGTGGTATGATAATGCCTAATGTTCCCGGGACTGAGCTGAAGAAGTTAAGAAGTTAAGACCACCTGAAAGAGGCATAAAGGTAGCTCAGAGAGTATTTCAGCAACTTGAAAGTACAACTGAGTCTGCCATCTGCGACTGATCAAACACTGCTTGGTGCTCCAGCTCCATCACAGAGACAAATCGCACCAGTCACATGGCACAAAGAATTCAAAAATTCAGACCTCATTGGTGAGCCAGGTCAGAAGGACAGATTATCATTCTCAAGTCTTGCCTGTCAAAAAGAGATTGAGAGCAACCTCGAGCAAGACATTATTGATTCGGTCATTCGAGCGATCACACCTCATGTTTCCAACATTAAGGAGAATCCTTCGTTCTCACTATCAAGACAAAAATGCCACAGAGCTATACAAACAGCTCACTTCAGAGGATCAGCGTGCTCACGAAACACAACAAAGCTGTCTCCTTCATGTTCTTGATCTTAGACAGAAAATCCTGGTTTAAAAATATCACCCAGCTCTAGTCCAAAACATGTTCCTTCAGACCGTACGGACTGGCTTACAGAATGACCGCATTCAGAGTGACCTCTCTGAGAGCCATTCCTGTC
>JAFFST010052172.1:8949-31851 GCA_022414735.1 Noturus placidus
CATTCCCTAGCCATGGAGTCAGAGCCCTAAAACACTTGAACATCCGGAATTTGCAACTCAGTTCCACAGACACACAGCAGGTATTAATAAATCGGTTAACAGTCATGTAGACAGATTTAAGATGAAGATGCAGGATACCGTTCATTAAACCACTGTTGTGCTTTTTTGGGGCAGTCGAATTGCAGCCTCTCATCACCGAGGTTGACCCAAAGGTTAGCAGGATATCTGAGAGATGACCGCACATTTCTCTCACGCAACCTGTTTCTCACCGCAGAAAATGCCGCTCTCTTCTTAGCGACACTGGAGCTGAAGTTAGGAAAGATGAAAACCTTGCGGCCTTGATAGAAAATTGATCCCAATTCTTGCATCAAATAACGATCTCTCTGTCCTGAAGATAGTGGAAACTCACAATCATCACTCTGGACCTCTGATTCTCTCGCTGCTTCCCCCGAGGGCATGGGGCTGATATGATGCGCTCTGTCTAACAATGGCGCGGTCGGAAGAATTTCCGATCCGAGGACATCTTGAAAAAATTTTGACATAAATGTGACCAGATTACTCCCTTCTTCTCCCAGCGGAATACCAATAACTCAGAGGTTACAGCGCCGTGAACGGGACTCTAAGTCCTCAATTTTATCCATGAGGTGTTTGTTAGCCAGAGTTAGCTTTAGCACCGTGTCCTCCAGTGCGACAGTACGGTCGCTATAAACATTTAAATGTTGTCAATACGCCGTCCTTGTGACTTAATACTAGACTTAATACTCTCAATAGATGCAATAACTGGGGCCAAAGCTGCATTAATATTAACTGCAATATTATCATTATTAGCTATAATATTAGCTGTTAGTTCTGTAACTAGAATATCACGAAGACTCTCAAGGTCCGAAGGTAGCTTGTCGGTTTTATTTCTCCTTGGACTTTCAGACGCCATAACTCCTTTTCTCAGAGTTAAAAGTGCGGATAAAGAAACAGAGTAGAGAAAGTCTAAATCTAATGGTAAATGGCATACTTATATAGCACTTTTATCCAAAGCACTTTACACTGTGTCTCATTCACCCATTCACACACACACTCACACACCAAATGGTAGCAGAGCTGCCATGCAAGGTGCTAGCTTGCCATCGGGGGCAACTCAGGGTTCAGTGTCTTGCCCAAGGACACTTCGGCATGTGGAGTCATCCGGGCCGGGAATTGAACCGCCAACCCTACGATTAGTGGACAACCCGCTGTACCGACTGAGCCACAGCCGCGTCTATTAAAATCTATTATATGACTGTACTGAAAAGCGCAAATTAACTACAATTTTAGTTGAAATCAACAGGAGCCTGTAAGTACACGTCTTACTCTTCTGAATTCCGAATTCCGATTCTGTAAAAACAATTTCTGACCTGTCTTCCCATGCAGGATTCGTAGGATAACATGACACACATTCGTGTGGCATAAACTATGTAGGTCAGTTCCAGCATCTATTTTTTTTTAGCTAAGGCTAAGCTAAAGTTAACCCTCTCTCACAGTACTACCGTACTTTCCGGACTATAGAGCGCACCTGAATATAAGCCACACCCATTAAATTTAAAAAAAATTGTACATATATAGGCCACACCTGTCTATCACCCGTAGGTGTCCACGTTGTAACAGGAGATATTTACACAGAAAGATGTTACACAAAGATTCTTTTTAACTTTAAAATGCTTTCTGAACAGTTCCGGTAACACGGCTGATTAAAAAAAAAAAAAAATACAGTTGCCTATCAGGAATAGTCATTGATCTATCTTCATCTTCCTCTCCTGCGCATTAAAACCACTAAAGTCGTCGGATTTGAACAACCTCAGAATTATTTCATCACCTGATTATTTCATTTCCTGAGTCTCTCTTTCGTTGTCGCTCTCAATGTCACTTACGTCTCAAGGTAAATTCGCCTCTGAGCTTCTTCATCACGCAGCAGTCCAGCCTTTCGAAACCCGTTGGTGATAGTAGATTTTTTGACACTGCTCCACGCTGTTAGGATCCACTGGCAGACTCAAGCAAAATTTGCTCTTCGCATGCGGCCAGTTTTGGTAAATGATTTCTCGCCTTTAACTTGAAAGCTGCATCATACACATTTGTTCGTGTGTTTTCCATGATGAGGGTGTGTGCATGAAGCGCAAAATGACTGATCTGAAGAATTTAGTGTGAGTGCGTTTGATTTAATTCAAACAGTTTCATTGGTCCACTGTGACCTGTTCAGTAATTTCATTGGTTCGATGTGACGAGGCTAAATGTTTTGGCTGCATGAAGCTCGTTAGCCCATAAAAATCCATAAATTAGCCGCATCGTTGTTTAAGCCGCAGTGTTCAAAGCGTGTGAAAAAAGTAGCGGCTTATAGAGCGGAAAATACGGTATATTCCATTCTGCTGGCGAAATGGAAATCGACTTATGGGACATTTTCATTCTGTATAAACAAATGAATTACTTCATCGTTAGTCTGTTATAAGATTGGTCAGGACACTCTTGGGTTTCTGTGTGTAGGGTATCATGACTCTGTGTTTAGCTGATGGGAAAGGGAAGAGGTGTGAGCCCTTGCTAGGGAAAGATTTCACACCTCTCCATCATAACATTGGTACTGAGATAAAACAGAAGCGTTTTTGACAGTAAAACACTGGCACAATAAAATAAAACATTTGAACAAAAATGAAAAAAAAAAAACAACATTTTTTTTAAACTGCAGCTTGTTTCTGAGAAACTCCAAAATGCAACGTCTTTCTTTCTTTCTTTCTTTCTTTCCTTCCAGTGGTGGTAAAATGAAAAGAACAGCTTTCCATCTGACTCTTACCAAGCACTGATACTGGAGACTCTCCAAAAATTTTTTTAATAAACATCTCCTTATAGTAAACTTCACTGTATCAACGGTTATATCTTATTCGTTATTAAATAACATGCTTTTAATCTATTTATTATTAGCCTAAGATTATGCGTAGTGTGAATGAACGTATTTTTGTGAATGAAGTGCTACTATAGAAATGATAACACATCAGAACTATAAATTACTATAAACCTGTGCTTTGCCTTAATGTGGTATAATCACATTTAGGACACTTACTTTGTTTTATTACATGTAGTTGCAAATAGTGCATCATATAAAATGATGTGCAGAAAAAAAGGCATTAATAGTATGCATTTACTCAAGGGATCATATGTCCAAAAGGTTGAAAAATGTTATATATGAGGTGACTAGGAGTAGAACTTAAAGGTTTGAATGTGGTTTTTCTGCCTATACTCTAGTCTGAGTGCCTGTTTATCTCTTTGTCAACACAGCGAGTACAAAGACAACGCCACTCTAGCTCAGTTGGTGCAGGACAAACTGGATGCCTACAAGGCAGATGACCCCACAATGGGAGAGGTGAGAATCTCCACTAGTTGCGTAATCTGAGTCTCGTCGTAGCTGTTAGCTCTTATGGCTAAATAGTTTTCTGTGCACAGGGTCCTGACAAGGCTCGCTCGCAGCTCATCATTCTGGATCGGGCTTTTGATCCCGTCTCTCCTGTCCTTCATGAACTCACTTTCCAGGCCATGGGCTACGATCTGCTGCCTATTGAGAACGATGTCTACAAGTAAGTCTATGATTTGTAGAGATTTGTAGACTACAGTGTACTCTGGGAGCCAGATGAAGGTTAAGAATACAATTTAAAAAATTGTCAATAAACAATAGAACTTTATTCAGGAATTGATTCGAATGCAGATTTACCCGTCACAAGCAGGTGAACTCTGGCACCGGATGATTCCTTTGTGAATTTAGCATTGCTGAAGGTAAACTGCTGAAAGCAGCATGACGGGTCAAATAGTGACAGAACAGACCGTAAAAAAATAAATAAATAAAACATTATTGTAGTAGTGTACAGTATTTTGTAGCGTTGTCAAAGTTCTCCACGGACAAATGGCATAATATATACATAATATATATGTACTACCGAGGCACGCCATTTCATCACTACAAGTTGTATCTCTCTCTCTATCACCTATTAGTCGAGACCGACCTTCGGTCACTTTATGGGTAAACACTCTCCACGTATTTACACTCTCCACGTATTTCATCGATTTGATCCACAAAGCATTTCGGCAGAAGTAGTGGGGTAGTTTACTTGCTGTATACATAAATGTAAATATAAAATGTGATTAACAGCCACATGAGCACTCAATAGTCGTAAGTGTTGTCTGAATTAAATCCACTGTGTCTTTACTTCTGTTGACTACTAAACACCGATCAGCCATAACATTAAAAACTGACAGGGGAAGTGAATAACATTGATTATCAGTTCGGTCAGTTCTGGAAGTTGATGTGTTGGAAAAAGGAAAAATAGACAAGCGTAAGGATCTTGAACCACTTTGACAAGGGCCAAATTGTTATGGCTAGACAACTGGGTCAGAGCATCTCTAAAATGCCAGATGTTGTGGGGTGTTCCCGGTATGCAGTGGGTAGTACTTACCAAAAGTGGTCCAAGGAAGGACAACCGGCGAACCGGCGACAGGGTCATGGGAGCACAAGGCTTATTGATGCGCGTATGGAGTGACGATTAGCCCGTTTGGTCCGATCCCACGGAAGAGCTACTGTAACACAAATTGGTAAAAAAGTTAATGTGGTGTGATAGAAAGGTGTCAGAACACACAATGCTTTACATCTAAATGTGTATGGGGCAGACCGGTTAGAGCGCCCATGCTGACTTCTGTCCACTCCAAAAATGCCTACAATGGGCACGTGAGCATCAGAACTGAACTATGGAGCAATGGAATAAAGTCGGCTGGTCTGATGAATCACGTTTTCTTTTACATCATGTAGATGTCTGGGTGTGTGTGCATCGCTTACCCGGGGAAGAGATGGCACCAGCATGCACTATAGGAAGAAGGCAAGCCGGTGGAGACAGTGTGATACTCTGAGCAATATTCTGCTGGGAAATCTTGGGTTCTGGCATTCATGTGGCTGTTACTTTGACACGTACCACCTACGTAAACATTGTTGCAGACCAAGTACACCCTTCCATGAGAACGGTATTCCCTAATGGCAGTGTCATCTTTCAGCAGGATGTTGCACCCTGCCACACTGCAAACAATTGTTCAGGAATGATCTGAGAAACATGACCGAGTGATCAAGGTGTTGACTCGGCCTCCAAATTCCCCAGATCTCAATCCGATCAAGCATCTGTTGGATGTGCTGGACAAACAAGTCGGATCCATGGAGGCCCCACATCGCAACTTACAGGACAAAGGATCTGCTGCTAATGCTAACGCCAGATACCACGGTACACCTTCAGAGGTCTTGTGGAATCCATTTCTCAGAGCGGTTTTGGTGGCACAAGGGGAACCTACACAATATTGGGCAGGTACTTTTAATGTTATGGCTGATCGGTGTATACATAGTGCTCTATATACTAGAACAGTCTATATATAGCAAATACTGAATGAGTGAGGGAATGATGTTGTAGCTGGCCACACAAGCACAGATTGGATGTCTTTGTATGCTGTAGCTTTACAATTCCCTTTTATTGGAATCAAGCTGATCAGATTTCAGAAGCACATTTGGGGCAACAATTTTTTGCCATAGCAGCAGGTGACTAACACGTTTAATTTCGAGTCTTGCCGTTATGTCGAAGAGATGCTGAAGCTTCAGTATGGCCGCTGTATTGCAGGTATGAAACCAGTGGAATGGGAGACTCTCGGGAGAAAGAGGTGCTGCTACATGAGGACGATGACCTGTGGGTGTCTCTGCGGCACAAGCACATCGCTGAGGTGTCTCAGTGAGTAGCTGCTCTCTCCAACCTCTTTTCTTCTACATTGTTTCTTTCTCCTTTTGACTTTTCTAACAGCTGGTACTCAGTTCAGCTGTGTTCCTTCACAGGGAGGTGACAAAATCTCTGAAGGATTTCTCAGCCAGCAAACGGATGAACACTGGAGATAAGGTACAGCAAGGCAGGAGTATACTGTATAGACCGGAATGTTCTGTAGTGCGTTGTGTACTGAGCTGAGCTGAGCCGAGCCGTGATGGCTGACTCATCTCAACACGACGCTCTCCAAGGACGCGGCAGTTTAATATTACTGACAGTGCACACACACACTCACGCATTCATGTTCAAGCAAGGTTGTTATTTGCAACTGTAATACAGGAGCACAACGGACTATATTAGGCTTCTCTACTTAAAAGCAGAGTTTGCGTGTGCGAGTATTTAAGTTTTCATTTTGCATTTCAGGCCACGCTGAGGGATTTGTCTCAGATGCTGAAGAAGATGCCGCAGTATCAGAAAGAGCTCAGCAAGGTGAGAGAGGACACCGAGCCAGACGGGAAGCATGCTAACGTGAAACAGTGTTGTAACAATGCGGTGCAAATTGTATAAGCATTAACATGTGAATGCCTGCGTCTCTGCAGTACTCTACTCACCTGCAGCTGGCAGAAGACTGCATGAAGCACTATCAGGGCACTGTGGACAAGCTGTGCCGTGTTGAACAGGTAGCACATCAAAACGCATCAGAAATCATAAACTTTCTCTAAATACACATTGTCTTTAAAAAAACAAACAAAAAAACAAGATGTTTCACATGTAATAATATTCAGGAAAATATTACTGAACATTTCTGTTTAAATTCCATATGAAGTTTCCATATGCAGTCACTTTGTTGTCAAACTAGCGTTGGATTTACATACCGGAACATGATTGAATCTTATATTTTACGATGCATTATACCACAGCGCTGTTCTTAAATCTGATTGGTCAGTAGGTGTTGATAACTTTTCAGACCATAGTTCTGGCTGCACGAGTTTAGGTTTACGTGGTCATTCGAATACCTAAATCATTTCCATAGTAACGCATTCATTCACAGGGACTTCTACGGTGGATGCGACACATAATCTAAGCCCAATAATAAACTGATCAAAAATTGCATCGTTATTCAACAAATAATCACATCGATATGGCGAGTGCAAGAACTGAATGAAAAATCAAGCAAACTCAACAGTATTTGGAGGAGCTTGCAATTGTTCAAAATGTACCACAGATGTTCCGCAGATTTGGGCCGAGACGCATCGTGTGACATAATCACAACGTGCGTTCAGTCAAACCGCTCTTCGGTGCAAAACAATTTCGCCAATTCAAAAGGGCAGAGGACTTTACACTTTCTTTTTTCTCTGCAGCATGACAAGATGTGTTTCTTTTTCATCTTGTTTTTCTTTTTCAAGAAACAAGGAATAAATCATGGGCTGTTGTTCAACTTCACACTAACCCATTCCTATAACAGTTGTTCAACATCACACTAACCCATTCCCTGTCATGCTTTATTTCTTACAAAACATAAGATTTTTATGCTCCTTGGTTCCTTAAAGTATACTGCAAACCTGCTCCAGTTTTAAAACAAACCCATACACTGTTGCTGTTGTGCAGGACCTGGCCATGGGAACAGATGCAGAAGGGGAGAAGATTAAGGACCCCATGAGGGCCATCGTGCCAATCCTGCTTGACGCCAACGTCAGCACCTACGACAAGATCCGCATCATCCTGCTCTATATTTTCCTCAAGAATGGTCAGGGAGATCCACATTAGATCTACACGTAGGTGTACAGTTGTTGTGTTCAGTTGCAGTAGCGATCCTTTTCATTTTGTGTGTGCGCTCACTAGGAATCACAGAGGAGAACCTGAACAAGCTGATTCAGCATGCACAGATCCCTCCTGAGGACAGTGAGATCATCACCAACATGGCTAACCTGGGTGTTCCCATCATCACAGACGTGAGGCGCTCTTTCTCTTTCATTTTGCTCTTGTGCACTGTTTTCCTGCTCACCGCTCACGTACTCTTTTGTTTGTGCGTGGTCCAGTCCACCCTGCGCCGGGGGAAGAAGATGGACCGCAAGGAGCGTGTGAGTGAGCAGACCTACCAACTCTCTCGCTGGACCCCACTGGTCAAGGACATCATCGAGGTAAAACACGCCCTCTCTTCGGCCTGGGTGTGCATAAGAGCATTAAACCGCTCGAGGGTGTGTGTTATAGTGATTTTATCATGAGTAAGAGTGTTACCCATGAGAAAATCATTGTAACACACACACATGCCTTTGAGTGGCTTATTGCTTTTATAAAATGGTGACAAAAAACAACAACAATATGATAAAATCCAGTGTTCAATAAATAATCAATCATTAAAAATATTTGCGATAAACTATTCTTCCTCCATGCAATGTAGTGAACACTTAATGGCTTAAGTACCAAACTACCCGTTTGGATTAATGCTTTTCTGTACACATCTATACACACACAGGGGCAGTGGTGGCTTGGCGGTTAAGGCTCTGGGTTACTGATTGGAAGGTCAGGGGTTCCAGCCCCAGCCAAGCACTGCCAAGCTGCCACTGTTGGGCCCTTGAGCAAGGCTCTTAACCCTTAACGCTGTTTCATGGCTGACCCTGCGCTCTGACCCCAACTTCCTGGCATCCTGGGGTGCACTGTGCTGTAATGTATACGTGACCAATAAAGACTCGTTATCACTCACCCTCATGGATTTCACAGGATGCCATTGAGGACAAGCTGGACACCAAGCATTACCCTTATATCTCGACTCGCTCATCCTCCTCGTTCAGCACTTCAGCAGTCAGGTACACACACACACACACACATTCACAAGCATTCACTGTAAAGACTGAAGATCAATAGTCATCTGTGTGCAGAGAGGGGGCGGGAGGACATAGATCAATAGTGTGATCAGTGACCAGGCCCATGGAGAGGACACACAGGCATAAAAGTACCTATTTGTTTTTGCATTTAAGGTACACTCAAGAGTTTTCACCCGAATCACTGTCCACTGAAGAATTTTGACACCGTTTTAAACCTAACTCAAGGTCTAAGAGCAGTTGTCTTGAGCTTGCATATATATGTGGCGGTGTGGGGAAACCTGTCTGGTATCTCTGCGTCTGAATTTGGCTGAAAAAATCAGGTCATAAAATTGTTTTCTTCTGCGTAATACACATATGTTGAACTCTCTTCTTTCAGAAGCCAGTATATAATTCAACCAAAATGACCAATATTTACTTTCAAACCTTGCCTATCGTCCTGCAGAGATCACACCGAGGAAGAACCTTTTGGATTATCATGTGCCGTAACCAAGCCTAGTCAATTCGGTTTGTAATCAGATACCAACTCTGAAAATGCTTGCCATGCGCCGTTACGTCATAATCAAAACAGAGAAGAGTGCTTACGTAAAAAGACGTTAACAACGAGACTTTTCAGCCAACCGAAAGAACCGAAGCGACTGAATCGATCAGGATTTAAAGTATTTCCTGGCTGATGATAAAATCGAGTGACGAGATGACAATGAGGCTTGCGTTTAAATGCTGCGAGTGGCTTTTAGCTCGTGTGATGAGGCGGAGACTTAAGGAGATGATGCTGAGAATTCATTTCCTGTTGTAGACTTATCATTCTTTCAAATTTGGCAGTAGGGCAGGACGATATGACAAAGACAGAGAAGAAGAATGACGTCAACTCAACGGCATTCATGCAGTACCATTTCATTTGTCATTATTATACGTTTAAAAAAATGCTTCACCATACCAACGATATCTCAGAAAAGTCTACCGCATAATCGTTGATCACGATATCGATATTATATCGCACAGCCCTATGTTGTTTTTCAATAATTTGCATAGATTCAGTTGTGACTAGAGGTAAGTGAGGAGTCTTTCGGTGGAATTGGAATGAAATCTGTAATACCATTTCCTCCTTTTTTTCCACTTTTGGGACTTTATAACGGTAGAACTTGATTTCTGATTGAGATACATGTATAGTCTATAGTATATATTAAATAAATAAATCACCATGTGAATTGTTTTCCCAGGCCGCCACACGTAAATAGAGAATGTTGAAAACACAGTGGAGAATACTTTTAATGACGTTACGGCCACTGACGTCACCACGTTTCTTGCCTTTAGTGCATTTATTTATCGCTTAGCCTCCAGATCCTCAGCGTTCACATTCATTTCTCATTATTCTAGTGACTTCTTCAGGGAATAGGTATGAGGTATGAGAGGGGGTGTGTATTATCACTGCCGAGAGTCAAGCTGAATAATGGTACTGTAGGATATGAATATTTCTGTTTATTTATTCACACACACTGCTTTTGAATAATAGAGTTCACTCATTGCTAAGACATCACTAATAATCAGTTTATCTTGCTTCAACAACCATTTAAGTACTATTTACTATTTACTAAGTACTAAGAATTGCGGACTATTCTTATATAATAATATTGTTTGTTTATACATTTTGACAGAAAAGAAGTATTCTTGTAAACTGTTCAGAGAGTATACCAGCCTAAAGCTGGCTTTACCGGACACCATAAAAAATATTTTGGGTTGTGAGTAGAGATTAGCGGTCTTAGAACGTAATGTGCTCGCGTGCATTAAAGACGGATGACTGCACCTGTTTGACTTCTCTATAGCCTAGTTCTTGCTCATTAACACGTCCTTTTCCTGGCAGTGCCCGATACGGCCACTGGCACAAGAATAAGACCCCTGGAGAGTACCGCACTGGGCCACGTGTCATTGTCTTCATCCTTGGTGGAGTGTCTTTCAGCGAGATGCGCTGCGCCTATGAGGCCACGCAGGCCAGCGGCAAATGGGAAGCCATCATCGGTGAGTGTGTAGCCTGGAGGTGTTACTGGGTACTTGCAAGGAAATCATTTACATACATTAGCTTTTACATTGCAGACTATTCTTCAAATGTTTTTAAGATGATCTTAATTTCTACTGACACTGACGCATACGAATCAGAGGTAGTAGTGTACTTATGAGCTTAGAAGTGTCCTCAATATCTAGAAAATAATGTCTTCCTACTGTTTTTTGAGTGAAAATCTTTCTCTTGAAAGAGGAAAACACGATCATCATCGTGTTGACTGTTACGTTTAAAAGCAGAAACATCAGCGAATCAGTAATCTGTTTGGTTTGGTGTTTGGTTTGCTTTCCTGACAGTATCATAAGACAAATCATAAGTCACAATCAGACCACTGAGCCAATACCAATTTAAGCACCTAAAACCAGGGGCTCACAATTTTTTGCAACCCCCATGGTACAGTTGTATTTTATGAACATAATCAAACTATACAAATTATTTAAATGTCTTTATTAGACCTACAGGGCATTTTTTCGGGAAAAATTCCGTTCACAGAGCCCATTAGGTCCAAAGTGAGGTTATTTACAAGCCTACTTGTATTTGTTATTGATATTTGGATTAAACAATTTAAGTGACAAGCCAAAAAAGGCTAAATTCAATAATAAATATAATAACTTTGATAAAGCTGGGTTGTGATTTCCAGCATTGTAATGAAATGAAATTAAATAATTAATTAATTAAAAAAAGACTTCTGGCTATGCAAACCCCACTTTTTTGCCTTAAAAAAAATTTCCCCACTCTTTTACATACATATTAGGCTCCAACACAATGACACTATCTGTATCTATACATGTTTATTGCTCCAAATATTGGTATTGGATTTAAACCAGAAGAAGGAAATGACCTTATCCGAAGAGTTTTTGGTTTTTGTAATACAGATTAAAAAGTTATTTCTGTTTGTACCTACAGTGCATGCGACATCAACAAATTTAGTTGCTTCAGTTTCCCCAAAATATAAACATTCTAGTAAGCCCAAATGATATTGTCTGGACCCTGCCCAGGCAATTACTAAGGATGAATGGAAACGCATTGTAAATATTCACATTTCTGTAAATTATTGTGGTCTTTCTTTGTCTTGTAAGATTCATATACAAACGCTCTGCCGCAATTAAAAACGTCCTGCTTACGTGACTTTTTGACGAGATGACGTGCCAACCTTATCTCTTCATTCTGAATATTTGGTTACATCCCTGCTGGATATCTTTGCTATTATTTTCAGAGTAATTAATGAGTACTTTATAGGAGTTAGTGAATAATGTATTTCACAACAAACAATAATCAGATTATGTGGTTAATTAAGCAATATCACACTCACAGTTGTACTAAATTTCAGCATGGCTGTGATTCGGCCATAGGCGGCACGATCGAGTGCGATATTATTTTTATACGAACGTTAACTGTATTTCCGGCATAATATGGCTAAATGTTGTTTTTTTTTGTTCCGCTAGCAGAAATAGATCCCACGGAAGCCACACTGGAATATCTTGCATCATTATGTTAAAACTTGTCCTTGGCTGATTCGCATCCTTGTATGTGTTTGGGTGTTAATGTGACTCCATCAATGTCTTCATCAAAATAATTACAGTATATCAAATTCTTTTCCTTAAGTAATCAAGATCAAGGTGTAGGAAATAACCTTTCGAGGCTTGTATACAGTTTATATTCATGCAGAATGGCCTTAACACGAGTAAAAACTAAGACCATTCGAAGACCATTCATTACATAAACGCTGGGGTTTATGAATGTATTATGAGAAATGGATGCATTGAAATGGTTGCTTAACCCCTCTTTTCTTCAAGACGACTGAAAGGTGGCAAAAGACAAAATGGGGATTGCTTTGTTTGATGATAACCGAGCGTGAAGCCACCTTTGTTCCTCCGCAGGTTCCACCCACACGCTCACCCCAACCAAATTTCTAATGGATCTGCAGCATCCCGACTTCCGAGAGTCCACTAGGGTGTCCTTTGAGGACCCCGTTCCCTCAGACGATTGAGAGAAAGAGGGAAGGGTGGGAGAGAAAGAGAGTGAGAGAGAAATCACACACTGACAAAGTAAAGGCAGCCGCTCGAAGAAGCCCTTTCTGTATCCCCACAGCACAAGGGTTTCTTTTCCTCCTTACTTCCAGTTTTACTTCCGTCCTTGCAGAGATGAGCGTTTGGTCTCCGCCTCAGTGCATGGAGAACCTGCCAGTCTAAAGAAGGCTCCACCCACTGCTGGTTAGAGACCAATCAGTGTCCATATCAGAGACCAACAGCTGGTCATGATTGGTGGATTACTCTGATATATAGAGCTGCAGCGAGTGGAGCCTCTTTGGAGCAGCCATGCAACGGGTGCTGACTCCATCCCTGCCGTTCCCATTCCTCTCAGCCGGGTGGCTTAACCTGCATTTTTCCTAGCATACGCCCTCTAACCCAGTGGTGCATCTTCTTCTTCGGGTGACGAGGAGCTCCTACATTTGCCCACCTACAATTCCATATTTGTCATGTTTTATTTATTTATTTATTTATTTATTTATTTTGCAGATTAATCTACCCAAGAGATTAATCGTATTCCAGTTATTTTAGAATAACCCAAGAATATCATTCACATCAATTAACAACAGAGCTCCTTTCTTTGATGCTGAATTTCAGCAGGATAATTCAAGGATAGATTTGTCTTTTTCCTTTTATTCAAACAAACCACCACACATCACTTCTACATGAGCAAGTCAGCGTCTGCGATGATTGCACAGCAATACTCTCCATTTGGATAACCGCCATATTGCCAATTTCCAAATTGCTGCATTACTTTTTTTTTTACTGGAGCAATTTGGTGAAGTAATGTGTGACTCACCTGCAGATGCCAAAACTTGAAATGTAGCCGTGTTCTCTTGATATGCTTTAGCACTAAACACTTACCACAAAAATCCAATCGGTTTTATCCTTGCCTATTGCTAATTATCTTAATAAATTGATAGTATTGTTTTAAAATTGCAAAACGGACAGCCAAAACCTTTCAAATAATAATTTTCTAATCAATACAATCAGTACAATATGTAAAGTACATTACCATACTAGTTATGAAAAATTCTACAGAACTGCTTTAGGTATTTGGTGTTTTTGTCAAAACTTTGTCAAAACTCAGTTCTGTATGCTGTAATAAATAAATAAATAAATAAATTTATTTATTTTAAAAAAGTGCCGTATAATTTGTAGTTCGTGTTACACATGAACAAACTCTGAATTTTTTTTTACTCATGTTGATTAACTTTCTATAACAGCAGCTTTGACATTCGTTCTGGCTATAATTCAAATCACAGATTTATATTAATGTGCTCGATCGAAAACATTTCCGTCATCACGACTAAATCATAGGGACTTGTATGGTGGAATACAACAATCTAATACTAATAATTCACAATATATTTAACATTGATGGAAGGAGTCTCCAGGGCAAGAGCTTTGAATTAGTCCAAATTTAAGTTTGCTGCCATGGGAAAGTCTTCAGGACCGAGAACATTCCTTTTTTTTTTTGCTTTCTTGGTAACAATCTCAATTGTTTTTTTCAAGAGAAAGTGAAGAAACAACTGTTTATTACTGTTAGAACGTAAGTGATACAGGAACTTGTTTCGCAGACGTTCCACAACATTAAATGCAACTATAAATGGATAAAAAAAACCCTGTTTTATTCCTTACTTAATCTAGTTACATATGCATAAAAGCTCATTATTTATTGCTCATGAATTTAAAGACAAATGGGTAGTACCTTTAACAATTTTCAATTAATATAACGTCCTGATTTTTCATAATCCTACTCTCTCTCATATATTCATATACATATATATATATACACAAACTAGTTGCCTAGTGAAACATGTGCTAAAGCTATATTCTCTTTATATATCCTCCCCTTTTTAAGAACTGATTTATTATTTTTGGATTTTCTAAATGATAGCGATCACCATTTGCAGTATGCCAGCCCTAACCCATACTGCATACATTCAACACCTACTGAACTATTCAGTCATTTTATACTCCACAAATAAAGTTTGTTTCTGTTCTGGCTTTTTATTACAGTCGTTTCATCTAGCTGGTGTTAGAGAGTTCATTGTGATTCTAGCCAGAGCTCAGTAAAGCTGCATGTTTATTTGACGTGGTCCGGGGGGTTAAAGGACAAAAAAGGTATGTATGTGGTTTAAGGGCTAAATTTGATCCAAAAATTTGGCACAACTCTGGATTTCCATCCTTACTAAATTATAATGGTGCCATACAGCAGTTATTGATGATTGGCATTCTGTAAATAATCATTTAAGTGTAAATGTGTTTAGCCATTATAAAGCATGACTTTAGTTTGTTTTCGAATAGTATTTACAGTGAAATTATTTGTCTATTAGAATAAAAGTAAAAGAAAATGTGCAGCTTTGCTAAAGAAACAAACAAGTAAACTGTACATTGAAAGGATGTCAAGAACTGAATCAAGCATTTGTTCCAGCTGGGCTATAAGAAGTTCAGAATTTTTTAATAATAATTTTTGACATTTGAGACTCGAACCACAATAATAATAATAATGAAAAAAATAATAATAATAAATTCCAGGTGGCACAAATGTCTGATTAATTGTGAACCTATTGTTTCTTCTTGAGAAGAAATGTGTCTTCAGCTATTATCTAAAAATAAAAAAAAATAAAATAAAAAGATTCAGATCCACTCTTGAATTGAAGTCACAATAATGGAGTAGATTTCCCCCTCCTTTTTTTCTGGGTTTGGGTTTTTTTTCCACTACGTCTGTTGTAGTGCCTCTACTAATTTTTACCTTGTCTCTTGACACAATCACGTTATAAGCGTTTAATCTCCTGCATTCCAGATAGTTTTTAAAGTTTCCTAAAACCTTTCTGTTCTTCAGTTTGAGATATTACACGATCTTTACGTGGAGTAGATACAACAGCTGAAAACACATTTAGAGGTAAGCCAATTTGCCTGTACAGTTCTAATGTGTGCATATATTCTCTGTTTCTCCACGGGTGCCGTCACTCTTGCAGGCTCAACCACTGTTGTCACCCCTACCGTGCTCCTGGATACACTCAAGACCATGAACAAACCAGACGAGGAGCAGACAAGCTAAAACCCTCCCTCTCTTCTCTACTATCTGATCGCCCAAAATTCCCTTCTCCTATATTAATGTGTATGCATCTTGCCTGAAAGAAAAATGTAAAAGAAAAAAATAAATAAATAAACGAAACAATGGAAACACTGACTTAAAAAAATGAGATATATAAATATATATATAAATATATATAGTATGTTGAAAAGCAAAAGAATCATTGTAAGTATTCTCATGTTTTACAATGGATGCAAATGTTTAAACTGTTGAAATAAGGTTTAAATATCAAAGGCCATTTGAAACAGATAGAACCAAATATTGATAATATTATTGATATTGGCTGCTTGGAAATGTGTAAATGGTAGAATCTTAGAATCATTGGTGTGATTTTATCATGGTTGTGGATTGGGGAGGGACAAGTAAGTCGTTTGTATGTGAGTGCCAGTTGAGAATTTAATCACATCATTTCTCTTGCTTTACGACGAAATCCTGTCATTCGTCATGCTGTATGCTGAATGCTCTGGTTTTATAGTTCATAGTCATGCATGCCATGGAATCTTATTTGTGGCCATTTTGAAATCTGAGGGGGAGGAGGAAAAAAAAAAAAAAAAAAGCTAGTGATTTTGACACTGACTGAACTGAATCTGTAGAGGGAAACCAAAGCAGTTGATGAGAAAAATTCATGAGTCAAATGTAAATGTAAATAGCTCCAGAATGCAAATATCGGCCCTCGCCGATCGGCCTCAGATCTGGCTCTATCTACTCGCCAGGACCTTTTAATTTTATTGCTCTGCAGAGAATTTCACGTTTTAGTGTCAAAAAGGCCATTGCTTGCAAATTGAGAATATTCTCAACAGAAAAAAAGGGCCAGCTGTACTTCAGTATCGTATCCTGTCCGATTAAGTCTTATCATTGGCTAGTAAACGATGTTTAACCGGGCCATGCACTGAGTTGTGTGATGTTGTATATGCCATATGTTGATGTTTTAACGTCTCCCTGTTGACTGTGAAGTAGTACTTTTGTTTTTTTCTCGATAATACAAAGCCGATGTGTTTGTGACGTTCGAGCTGTACTGTAGTTGTACTAGTAACAATTTTTTTTTTAATTAGCAACGATCTATATTTGGTTTGTCTGTTCGTTAGTGCAGCGTAACTCTTCCACTGGTGAATGGCTTCGCAAAGAGATGTAATCCCATCTTTTTTTTTTTTCTTCCTTTTTTCATTCTATTCCTATTTATTCCTCTGCTCCAGCAACCAGGTCATATATTGCACTATGGGTTTTCTGTGATGCGAATGCTTGTTCATTTTTAGTCCTTTTATTTTTGGTTTGCTGTTGTAAAAGCACCGAGTGTGTCTACTAGATTTATATCAAATTTATTTATCAGAGAAAATATTAATTAATAAAAGTTTAGTCTGTCTCAATCCTGTTTATCTTTGCTGGGATTCCATGTTTGCAAGCGTTGAAGCACAAACAAAAGTAAACTTGATGTGTACTGATGTAATAAGACTGTCCAATAAATTGGCTTCCATTACTGCAAAGAATCGGTATCATTTTTCTACACGCATATCAACAGAGGTGACTTGAAGTGAAACTCGGCGTGCAAGCGTAAAGGGGCAATAATAATAATAATAATAATAATAATAATAATGCAGGGTAATGCTTAGCTCATCTTACCTGCAGAAGTGTTTCTGGAAAGCGTCCAAATACCTGCAGCAACAACACTATCATGCTCAGTATATTCAAGAAATTATGCTGAATGACGTCTAAAGGAACGACTGAAGGAAGTATTAACAACCATTTTAATAACTGTTTTTTTTTCTAATAATGGTACAAAAGTACAAAAATGTCCAGGATTTGTTCACAAACATTTCTGCTTTCTAAATTATCCACAAAAATTCATTCTAGCGAGTATGAACAGGTCTACACGTTCAAAATCAATTTATTCCACAGTCGCATTGTAGGGTCACAGTCTTTTCTCAAAGGATACGTTAATGATTAAATTAAACTGCGTATGGATAAACTGAACACATGTACACAATCTGCCTTGATGTCAGACTATCATGCTTCGTAACTAAACATTATGTTCTATTATCCATAAGACTCATCTTCTATCAGATAAAATTGTCAGAAGTTAGAAAAAGGTGATAATAGCTTTAAAAATTTTTTTATATATATATATATATATATATATATATATATATATATATATATATATATATATATATATACAGTATATAGTACACTTTGGCGGTCTTAAAGTATTTTCTCCAAATTTGTTCATTCACCAATTCCCAACCACATGTTAGTGTGGTTCTACATCATGCTGTGTCAGAGAGCAGTGCATCACACACTGATAAAAGTTCTGTCTACCCTCATCCGCATACATCAGCTCACAGATAGTCACGATTGGCTAGTGTCACTCGGAGATAAACACTATCCCAACCGCTCAGAGAGCATGGCCGATTTTGCTTTCTTGGTGCAGCATCGTCGTCAGGATTCGAACCTGTGTTGCGTTACGACACTCTGGAGCCCATGAGGTACTGCATTTTCAAAACTCATTTTAAGGACACAAAGCAAGTAACAAGCAACATACAGTTGAGGTCATAAGTTTACAGATGCCTTGCAGAATCATGCAAAATTTAAAAAATAAAAAAACAAGTAAAAAAATTACAGAGATCATTAAAATTGCATTGTTTTTTTTTTGTTTTTTTATTTAGTCCTGCCCTGAATAAACTATTTCACATAACAAATGTTTACATAAAGTCCCCAAGACACAATAATAACTGAATTTACACAAATGAACCAGTTCAAAAAGTTTACATATGCTTTATTCTTAATCCCATGTGTTGTTACGTGGATGATTAACGGCTGTTTTTATATTTTATGGTAGTTGTTTTTGAGTCCCTTGTTTGTCCTGAGCAGTTAAACTGCCTACTGTTCTTCAGGTCCTGGACATGCTTTGCTTTTCCAGCATCATCTGCACATTTGACCCCTTTTCCAACAGCAACTATATGATCTTGAGAGCCATCTTTTTACACTGAGGACAACTGAGGGACTCGTACATGACTATTACACAAGGTACATTCACTGATGCTCAAGAAGGCAACACACTACGTTAAGAGCATTGGGCTGGGATGGGGGTAAACTTTTGAACAGGATGGTTGGTGTAGATTCTGCAAGGCGCATGTAAACTTATGACCTCAAATGTACCATAAATAATATAAAACAAACTAACAAACCAACAATTCCCCAAATTGTTAATCATCCAATAAGCAGCGGTGTCCATTACGAGAACAGACGTACACTATGTATTACAAATGCAGCACATTTAAGAAATCATTTGTAATTAAACGTTGTGCATAACGACATTGATAAAACCTAGTGCAGAAATGTAGAAGAGTATTTCCCAGTACAAAATATCATAGACACTACCAAAAGCCCTACGTATAGTATTTCCGATATCTGAAATGATTATGAAATTGCTTTTCATAAAATGGCCATGTAGCTGTAAACAGAGCAATAAGTGAAGCTCATCACAGTATAGCTGCCATGTGTGTATTCATTACCAATCTCATGTCAAGAACGTTTTAGGTGTCTACAAGCTGCCGTTTGGTTTCTCTGGGGGTCACCTGGGAGCAGAGGTGCAGCCTCAGTAGGTGCAGGATTTTGTGAGTGGGCTCATGTGATGCAGTCCTGAGGAGAGAGAGTGCATCATGCGCCGAGACATGTCTCTCACGCTACTGGCGGTGGCGATGGTGCGCTCCAGAGAGCGGTTGAGAGTGCGCTGTGCGTCTACAGATTGAGAGCGCCTACGGTGACCCCTGTAGCCTTTCCCGTCACTCGGTGCAAAGTAAAGAGGCTTTTGGTAGGAGGTTGACACCATAGGGCTGGAGTAGTAGCTGCAGAACAGAGGTTGCCAAAGTATGTTAAAAAGTCAACATGACAAATTCTAACAAATTTTGAATATTTAATAGATACGTCAGGTTCCCAAAATGGCTGGACTTTCAACCAGAATTAGATTGTGGGAAATAATCCATTATATAAACTTTTTTTTTTTTGCTTTCCATGTGTTCATGCTCACATAGGTAAACCATCTGAAGCAAAAGTCATAGCATTTTGACGGAAGATTTAGGAAGAATACTAATGTCTGAGTGATTTGCTTATTAATACAAGAAGGTAATAAGATCCAGTTCAATTTAAGCTTGTCTTTAAATTAGTAAGTGACTATCAAAGTTCTAGGCATAAATATACACTTGTACATAAATATACACCCTGATTTTTTCTCATACATGAATATACAGCCTGATATTTTCTTGTACATAAATATAAAGCCTGATCACAATTCTAAGTATTATTAGCATGTCTGTCTAAGCGGTACATAATGAGTTAGAATTTATCACAAAGTTCCAGGGATTGAAAAGTTGAATAAAAAACCTTGAAATTCTAGAATTCCATAATTTAACATCCAGTGTATTACTAGCTAATTAATAAATCAGCCTATTTATGGAGTATTTTTGCTCTTTCGACCTCTTTGACTTCAACTATAGATAACATGGATTGATTAAATACAACCACGGAAACTGTCTCTTTATAGATAGCGCTTTTGATTTGTTTTATAGAATACAACACTGTCCATGTTGACCTGATTAAGAAAGATGAAGATGGTTATACTGAGCTACTCACAGGACTGAAGGACAGACCGGCACACACTGGAGCACAGGCACGCTGCCAATCACTGGCCGGGGAGGTGCTACTGCCAGGTACAGACCCCCCGTCTGCATGTTTGTGGACCTCACTGGCCGAGTTTCCTTCTGCATGGAGCTTTGTTTTTCTGAAAACAGATATCAGTAAATGATATATAACTTTAGATCACCCTGCATGTGGATCTTATTCTAATAAACATACTGTACTGTTACTTACAACATGTGCTAACGATACATACTTCATTTGCAAGCTAAATAAACTGACAATATAACCATATCTCTTTCCAAAAGAACAAATTTAGTGGTTACACCATGATGATGGAGAACTTTTATTTTATACTTATTATTTTGAGCAAAAAAAAAAAAAAAGTATTAATAACGTAATTTCTGACCAGGTCTAAGGACTGTCTCTCTGTTTGTTGCGCCACACAGTGGACAGTGCTTAGAGTAGTAACGAGTGTGACTAGGTGAGCTAACGTTTCTTGCTTGACCTGGAAAAAAAAAAAAAAGAGTCAGAAATGCACAAGGAGCATAAACAATACAGGAGCAGCGGGAGGACAGATTGCATAATGGAAAGGAAAAAAGAAAACGTTTACATCCAGAGGTTCTGTTGCGTCGAGCCAAACAGCTCAAGCACAAAGGTACTGGCCTTCCTCTGCTTTCAGCCTCATCATTTCTCGCATCTGATCGGTCAGTTGATATGCTATGCGTCTGGCCTTAGGAAAAAATACACTACTGTTCATTTTATTCTGTGATTAGCAAAAACCGAAATCAGTACCTGAGAGCATTACCACAAGCTCCCAGATACAGTGCATGCATAGGCTAACACGTTCTTTTACCATTTGTGTGGGTCTTTGAGCTTCGTCTAGTTTCAGCCCTCGCTCTCTGGGTCGTATGTGCCATCAAAAGCGATGCTCGGATGTGCTTTGGTGTAATGTCTTCAGAATAGGTATGCGCCGAGTCTGTACCTATATACATTTTTTTAAATATAGAAAACATGAGAGTAGGTAAGCACCAATAAAACCGTGTTATTAATTAGTAACAATGAATTCTTCCACAATACGCGTGTTTCTAGTTACTGGTTTTACATTTTTCCTCAGTACATGTTGAAATTCCTGACACATATGCTACACATACTGTAAATTGAAATTAAGTTGAAAAAAAAAAAAACTGTATTATTTCTACTTAATATGAGAAAATGTGCTCATATTTTAATGCTCAATATTAAGACTGCTACGTGTTCATTAACTCTACACACTGGAATCTGTCTGTGGTCTGAGGCGGGGCACGGATGCTGATCTCCTCCTTGGTGTAGTTCTTTCTTGTTCCAATTTTAAAGTGCCCCCACTTTCTCTTGGTTCTCTCTTTACAGCTGTCTTTCTCTCCAAAGACCTGTAAAAAAAAAAAAGTCCACACATGGAAACGGAAGGTTACGTATGTTACCTCGGGAGGACTGCCAGGGTGCTTTCCTTCAGAACTAGTGGAGTGTTCCTGTTTCCTTGCCGAGAACCGATATGGTGCGACTTACTGTTCTGCATGTAGTCCGAGATCCAGGATTTTCCCTTTATTCTAATCAGATCCGAAGAAACTAGTAACTTGCTACTCGAGTAGTCTTCTCATTGGACATTACTCTTACTCGAGTCATTATTAGCATCATTACTAGCAGAGGTGCAAGAAAGAGAAAGTGTTTCTGAAGACAGATACCTGGAATCACACTGCCATGGATGAGGTGTAGATGTGTGAGGAGGTGCATGGTCTCTAATGTCCTTTGAGGAAGAAGGGGGCACTCTCACACGACGGGGAGGACTGGCTGTCCTGAGAGTTCCCTCTAAGTGCTCCCTGAGTCTGTGCACCTCTGCCTGAAGAGACTCAATAGCCTCGCTAAAACACAAAACAAAACAAATATGTACAGAAATGAAGAGTTGATGGAAGTGTGGGTTTGAAAGACAGCACAAATGCAGATACCAAGCTATATTTGAAGTAAGATGTGGTAAAGATGCACTAACTGCACACAGCATGCTTTGTTTTTGGGGTCAACCACACCATGCAATGTCACACAGCATGTGGTAAAAGCAGTTAAAAATAACAAACAAACAAAAAAAACCAATAGAAGATGGATAATTTAAAAATACTGTCCTTAATTCCTTATATCATGTATATCAGTTAACCTACAAGCCACATACCTAATAGCATAAGGTACTATCACCTAAAGGTCAAACGTTTAGATAAACTCATTCTTTATTAAATGTTTTTAGAACAATATTAAAGTAACACAAATGGAACTATGGGAATTATGCTGTGTTAAAAAATCCAAAATAAAGCAAAATAATTTTGTATTTTATCATCTTCAAAGTAGATGTTCTTTTTGCTTAGAATTTCCAGAAATGTATTCTTGGCAAGGGCGTAACCATGTTATGGACATTGGGGGTGTCCAAGCGCTTGGACATTGG
>JAFFST010052172.1:37061-48491 GCA_022414735.1 Noturus placidus
TGTGTGAATGTGCTCTCATTAGTAAGTCGCTTGTAAATGTAAAAATGTAAAAATGATATTTCTGTAAAGCTGCTTTGAGACAATGTACCATTGTAAAAAGCGCTATACAAATTGATAAATTATTATTATTATTATTATTATTACTAATGACCGCAACTGTACACAAATGCACACTCTCTGACAATAAATGTGTCTGGAAATTGTGTCCCCCCCATACAGTCAGCAAAAGCCTCAGTCGAAGGTGACAGGATAACTGATACTTCTCAATAAGACTTTCAGACACTATATCACACCAGCATTTACCTCTATGTGACCCCTGTGCCTGGAGTAACACACCACCCTTCCACTTTCCATTATATACATTACACTGAACAGACCCCCGCCCCCACCCGCACTACAGGAACTACCAATTTCAATCACATTCTCACTATTTAAAGTTCACTAATGTTTACACAAATTGTAGAACCAATGTGGTGTCTCAGTAGAACGAATGATACGCTGCCGCCTACATCCTACATCCTTATACCTATAAAAGGAAGGACAGATGGCCAGGGCATGAGGGGTGGGGGTGGGAGTGGGGTAAGCTCCCTGTAATTAGCACAACAATAAATGCAGCCAGATGGAAGAACAGAAACCAAGAGACTGAGTGCTATAAATAAAAGTGTTCGGTATGTAAAATGGAATTGCTGGATCAAATCCACAATCTCTCCACTGTACTTAGTGCACTTTTTGCCCCTTTGCCAGCGAAATTCTTAAATGTATTGCAATACAGTAGGTTAATGCACAATGTTCCCTACAAGCACTGTAGTTTATATGCTTGGGAGGAAAAAGAAAGGAAAGTAAAAGAAACAAAGGATGGGAAAGGCTTTGCACCATTTCAGACACATGGTCAGTCAATGACATGCTAAATAACACTGCCAGGGAGCATGACATCACATCCTGTTTTCATCCTATTAATCACAGTGCCACTCAGCACTGAATTGTACACTGCCCTAAATGAATATTTACTCCCCTTGGACTTTTCCCCATTTTCTAGGAACCAAAATTGACTTAATATACTTGCACAATTCCATTCATATTTTCAAGAAAAATCAAACCTTCGCTTCCAAACGTAGCCTGTCAATGGTATTCTCAGCCTCCGCATACTTCATCAGAAGCCTATTGTAATCCTCCTATAAGAGAGAAAGGCAGACTAAATGTGGGATTACCTTCCCATAGGCTGTGTACATGCAACGATTTTCACCGATCGGAATTTGATCCATTTAGTGCTGACACCAGTCACAACGAGGTACTACATATTGCTTTGATACACATCAGACCTGAGCAAAACGTTCTTCAAGTAACAAATAAAACAAACAGTACATGCCTTTATGGGAAAATAATCATTAATGGGGTGGTGTGATGTAACGTTGCATTACTTCTTCCATCCCAAAGTCTAGTATTTCCCAATAACAGCATGTTCTGAAGTGCTTTATTGCGCTTATTCAACAGCAATTTGCCAACTATTTTCTAACAATTTTTAATTAAATTAAAAACACACATTATTCTTCTTCTCTACAAATGTTTAATAACCACAGTGCTGATGAAAGCTTGAGTCTATTTGGTTAGATGGTATTGATTAATTTTCTATAACAGCAGCTCAGAGAGTAGGGGCCTGTTTCACGAAGGAGGTTAAGGGAAAATTCTGAGTATGTTAAGCCTGAAATGAGGGAAACTCTGGATTTTCCGTTTCAGAATGGGAGATATGTTAAACCCGAGAGAGCAGAGTAAGTCAAGCCCGTTTCTGAAAGAGAGGTAACTTATACTCAGACTCAGTTACCATGGCAACTTACTCTGTGAACCTAACCTGGTCGGGAGCAGGTTTTCTTCGGTAAATCCAGAATTTATTTTGGTCTCCTCCCCTTTTTTAAAGAGGAAGCAGTGTTTAAACACATCATTGATTCTTTCAGTACATTCATTCATTGCGCACATTTCGGTCACGCAGAGAGCATCAAAGGGAATGAAATGGCATGTCCTTTTATGGACATCCTGTTGATGAAGAGGCCGTATTAATTTGTAGGGAGTTATATTTACGTCGGGAGAGGATTTTGAGAGTTCATAGTGAACTCGGCGGGAGGATGTGCACATGAACGAACCGTTAATGATCAAAAACTGGAACTGACATTAGCCTAGATATTAAGGTGTCTAGTTACTTACTGTCTGAATAAAATCTGCTGTCTCCATTTCTTACAGACTGAGCTGATAAAATACATCACCGAACTTGTGTTGAGTCTGGGCCAAACCAAGTGCACAATTGGAGGACACACACACCGATTTCCCTTAACAAACGTGAATATATTAAAAAAAAGAATATAAATAAATAAATAGATAAATAAAATAAACAGAATCGATGAAAAAAAGACAGATCTGTTGGCAGGGAAAATTAAAGCGGAACATATAGAAAATATTTTCTCCTGTATATTGGGGGGACAGATTGGTATTTCCTCAACATTGGGGCGGTCACGAAAATGATAGACATTTTCAGCTGCTGCCACGTTCTTTTAATGCCTTCAGGATTGCACCTATACATGAAAATTAAATTAATAGGTTTAATAAAATACTGTTCTTCCAGTTTCACCTCTGATATTATGACAGTTGGGTTATAACAGTCTAAAATAGTTCTTAATTACTAACTACAAATGACGTCTTCAGCAAGTCTAATTAGATTAATATAATAATTACTATCTCTAGAAAGTATTGGTCTACTTACTAATTTGGTCTACTTACTTATTAATTACTTTCGAAATCCCAAATCATCCTCAACCACTTTAACAATAAGGAGAGACAAGAAACTGCACTTCTAATGCTGTCAAATAAACAATATACAACTGCATGAGTTATTCTTGAATTGACCAAAGTGTGTAAATAGAGGGAGAAGGTTACATTAAAAATATACCTTTTAAACTTTGATGTTAAATCCACTGTTGTTTTATACAGAATTGTTTTATAGTCTTTAATTAAATTACAGCATTTAGATTACTTAGTAATTATTTACACCCAACACTGTATAAAAGTAATTAAAATTAAATGTAAAATGCATTGACTCAAGCAGCTATTTTCTCCCAAGCTAACTCTCTGTCCTTTTGTCTGACGCTGTTGCCATGGTGTCTGGCACTGTTGCCATGGTGACTCATGATATCTGCGCTCCATTGATAATGGCTTTTTTTAGTTGTGGTGCACGCGCTTAACTCAACTTTGACCATGGTGATTGAACTCACTCATTTCAGCTGTTCTGTAACCGAAAACTCAGAGTTTCCCAACTCAGGGTAAGTCAACTCAGAGTTTAAGTTTTAACTCAGAGTTGGTTGAACCTCCTTCGTGAAACGGGCCCTAGTTCTGGCTTCAATGTTTTGTTGTTGTTGTTGTTTTTTACTTCTAAACAGCTCGTTCACAGGAACTTTTACAGCATGTGCTCAGCATTATCTCTGGCTAATAAATGCGTTAAAAACATGCTGTTAATAAAGAGAAATATATAATAGCTGAAGGAGATGATTAGCTAACATTTATTGAAGGAGTCTCCAGTGTCAGCGCTTTGTAACCAGTTTCTCTCTGACATCACAATGGAAGGACAATTTATGGCTGTTTATAACGTTAATTAGAACAGGAATTAACCTGTTGTTTTATCATGTTCTTATTCCAAGTGAGCTATCGGTCATGTAGTTAATGGTTTATTAGGATGCATGTAAAACACATCTGGTCAAAAATGTGCATCAGATAAACAAACAAAAACAAAAACCACTAGAACAGGATTTTGCTCTCCTTGCCATACCTGAAGCTGTTGAACCATAGTGCTGGCCTGCAGAGGGCACTGAAACTCCTCAGGCATTGTAGTATTCAAGGGCTTCTGGGAGACAGTGGGGGCTGCAGTATTCGAGGGCCCTTCAGAATTATTCAACAGAGCCTCCATCACAATGTCAGCAGGGGATTTGAACACTACAGGAGCTTCCGGTTTGGAGTCTTCTTTGTGAGGAGGCTTCTGACTCTTTGGGGGCTTGTAGGTGTTTTTTGGCAAATGAACTCGGGGCTCCACTTTGGAAAAATCTGGTAACGGGTGACTCAGCAGGCCCTTCCTGAGAACACGGAGACAATAAAAACAACTACCAGAGCCATATCTTCATGCAGTTCTCACCTGGTTTCCCACTGAAGCTAAACAGGGTTGAGTGGCCCTTCTCTATCAGCCCTAAACAGGGCTGCTGAAAGCGGCCCTTCTCTATCATGGCTCTTCTGAAAGTGGCTCTTCTCTAAAAATCCCCATCTCAGAATTGGCTACATCCCTGTCTCCTCTTCACTAATAGCTGCCCATGCATCATCCAGGTGGATGCTACACACTAATGGTGGTTGAGCAGATCCCCCCATGCTATGTAAAGCACATTGAGTATCTAGAAAAGTGCTATATAAATGTAACTGTAACTAACTAACTGCAATATGGAAGTAATGAGGAGGTCTTTTTATCCTTGCACCTTCCAACAACCACACAACTTCTCTGTTCAAACATCTCACCTTATGAGATGACTTTTAAGGCAAAGACGCATAGCTGAGACTCTGTCCAGCTGACAGCAGAGCTAATTTCATGCTGCCTGATGTCATGCCCTACAGGGTTTATCCTAATGGAGCTTTCTGCACTTGTGACTTGCCTTCTGCTGTTAGACGGTCCCACATGGATAGCCTAATGATGTGCACTTCCCAAAAGCTGCTCTGTGACATTGTCTATAGTTTATAGAAAGCTTATACACAAACCCACCTCACATCATTCAGGTCTGTGTGAGAGGTTTTGGAGGGTCTGTTGTGTCTCCTGCGTCCATACGCGGAGGCTTTAGCTGTAGGTTGTGCAGAGCTGGAAGATCGGTAATCCTCCTGTGGTGTAGAATTTATATTTCGAGGAGAGGAAACATGGCGACTTTGACAAGGTCCATCAAACTTTTGCTCTAATTCAGGTGAACCATTTTCTGACTCAAAGATACTTGGTACAGACGCAGGCTCCTCCTTCTGCAGCAGTCTGACAGCTTGGTAAGTTCTAGGGCCATGGAGTCGACTGCTGTTAGACCCACCTAACTCTGCAAATGTTTCAGATTCAATCCTACAGTTAGCCGCCTCCTCTCGTAAAGTCGGTTCGGGGAGGCTGGGACGTATATGGGCCCGAGGAGCCCTTATAAAGGAAGGTGAGGAAGACACATGATTCCTCTCATCGCAACTGGAGGGTGCACGCATTTCTAAAGTCGCTATATCAGACTTATTGTCATTATTATCTATTCCTTCATGACTGGTGACATCATGGCTGTCCATCCAGTTATCCTGTAGGTCTAGATTCCTTTGAAGAGGATATGACTCATCTCTACGCATCCTAATCTCCTCAATCTCATCGTTTGTAATTCCCAAAACCAGACCTCTGTCAGGCCTTAAATGTGGGATAGGTCTGCGGACGTTAATGCTCTTCTGATCTTCGTCATCAAGTTTCTCTTCATCATCATCACTCCAGTCCTCCAGAGAAACACTATACTCGACATCATCTAAAAAAAAAAAAAAAAAAAAAAGATCAGAGAAACATATTGGAATGTACATTTAATAGTAATTTCATTATTATTATTATCATTTTTTAGCTCTTCCATTAATTATACAGAAACAACTGCAATACTGATGGGCTTATTTTTATTATAAGACGTCAGTGTTTACCGGCTCTGGCGAATTAAATCACAAGCTTTTGTTTCTATAGTAACAATTCATTCCCATGGACTTGTCGATATGGTGACACTTGGAAATGTTTACTTGATGCTAATACGAGATGTCTACAGTACAGTGTCAGCCTGTTTAAACCGAGATAAAGCTGATCTTTTAAGTTTTCCGCCATGGGAAAGTCTTTGGTACACAAGCATTTGTGCTTGCTCAGTAACTAGTTGCATTATTAATTTTTAAGAATTAAGAATAATTTATTTTAAAGAGCAGCTGTTGAGGGATCAACTGTTTATTGCTGCTGTAATGCAAGTCATAAAGAGGACATAATTTGTTTCATGGATGTTTCATTTCAACATTAAATGTAAAAATAGAAACGGTTAAAAAGAAACTTTGTATACCACCAGTATAATGAATAATTAAACCCAATAAAACTACTATAAATGACCTGTTTATTCACTGCCTGAGAATAAACTGACTTTAAATTGACTGTGATAGTGATTATCACTTTAATCCTTATGTGCACGCCTAGAAAAAAAAAGCTTTCCATTACAGAAAAAGCTTTTCCTCTTTATACATGACATGCTTGTAAGACCTCATCTCTGTAAACAAGTGGCCATTATTAAAAAAAATCCCTATGAGTATCTAAATTCATCACCACCATGAAGACATTTGATGTAAATACTGCTGTCCTAAGTAAATACAATACATACATAAATAAATAAATAAATAAATAAATAAAAAAAAAGGCTGGTACTGTGTGTGGGTGAGAGACAGTCATCTCCTATGGCTTGTGTGAGAGGCTCAGAGTCCAGCAGCTCACTCAGGTGACAGCTGAGATGTTCCAGTGCAGTAGGTGGACCTTCTTCAGGCTCTGGAGTCCCAACATCTGAAAACATGTCTTCTTCCTCTAATACAACCTCATCTTCTTCCTCCAGCTAAGTGGGTGACACGATGGTGAATTTCAGGCTTTATAGATCATTTATATTCACAGAGCTTCATGATAACTACACTTACAGTTACCATCTGGAGCACATTTGGTGCTATTGGCAGTTGTTATTTGAGTGGTGGAACAGCATTGTTGGGGTTTTAAAACACTAATAGGTACTTATTTGAGTCACCATCAGTGTGGCTGCAGGGCAGTTCCACTTGTGTTCAGTTAACTGTTTTTAGGCACTCATACAAGCTCCACACTCATACCGGGCCAGTGGCAATGTTATGCTGTGAATGATTCGTCATCCAAATAACATTTGGTCGGAAGTGATCGTATAGTGGTCCTTTTCCACTCATGTTTGAAGAGGGCTGAAAAACTGCAACTACAGCACTTTGCACAAGTATTTACCCTGCTTTACCTTTCAGCTGGGACAGGGTTGAGGACAAGATGTTGAAACCAAATACAGTGCATTCCTAGAAGAAAACCTGCTCCAATCTGCAAGAGTCTAGAGGCCAGGACAGATGATCACATCATCACAAAGCCTGCTGACAAAGCTATACCAGAGTGGTTCGAAACAGATTTCAAAATCTGAGGCAGAAATATCAGCATACAGATGTACTAAGCCAATGATTTTCATTAGTGGGGGCCGCCAGGGGGGCCTCAACAATTTGGTGTGAAAAATAAATTCTCACTCTCAGACAACAAACACACACAGACACACACACACACCCACCCCCAATCAATTCCTAATGTAATGTAAATATGCAAGATGTAATTATTAATAAAAAGGGGGATATATTCGGAAGTTTGTATTTTTAATGTGTTTTAAAGACATCTTGCAAAAGGGGGGCCTTGGACAAATGTTAATGCCATTTGGGGGGCCTTGCTCTGGAAAAGTTTGGGAACCACTGTACTAAGCTGGGAGAGACTTATCCCAGGTGTAAATGCAGTTAAAGATGGTTTTACCAAGTACTGACTCATGGGTGGAGTGTACACGTATAGAAAACAACAATAGTATTATTTTTGTTTAATTTACTTCTGTGTCACCATAAAATGTTAAACATACTGTATAAATCAAAAGGAATAATCCCAATTAAGTCCATTTCAATTCCAGGTTGGACCAAATGTGGAAATGTGTGGTGAATACTTATGCAAAGTACCACATATGGTAGGTTTACGTGATGTACTGTAATGGTGAAAAAGCGTAGGGACAAAGTAGATGTAACTCAAACAATGGCACTGTATTTGTACCATATACATCAACCTGGCTTGTATTACATAGTTACATTGGACTTAACCCAAGACCTACAGTACGCATGTATGCTCCTGACATGCGTACCTCTTCTTGTGTCTCTCTCAGACCTATGATGCCATTCTCATCCATTTGGTTCAGGAAGTCCTCATCTCTGCCTTCGTCCCAGCTGAGTTGTGAGCTGACTGGGCTGGGCGGTGAAGAGTATCCTGAGGCAGGGGTCCACGCACGCCTCCGCACTCTGGTGGTGTTCCTTTTTCCCTCCATGCTTCCCCTCTTGTTTTCTTCTCCGCCTCTTACACCGCATCGACAAAGCGCACTTGTAGCTTACTGGCCCACTTACTAACCGCCATGCCATACTCTCTCTTGTCCTTCATGTCTAAGATGGTGGTTTGAACAGGTATAGCCACGGTGATGAAACTATAAATCTGAAGGAAGAAAAAAAAAAAAGAAAGCTGTCACAGTGCAGAGTAAAGAAATCCATCGAGCATAATTAAACAGGTTTAAAGAGCACCAGGAAGAAAACAAACAGTCGCCTCGTAGGAAATCTCGGCAGCCCAAGAGATATAGCTCTAAAAACTACAACTCCTTTAAATGACTCATTTAAATAAATCCTTTCATAACAGCTTTTCTACTGTGAACATTTGCAAGACACACACACACACACACACACACACACAAAAATCATAGTTAAAAGAGATTAAAATGCTTTATGTAGCATTCATAAATCTGATTGGTCAGAAAAAGGTGATTCATTTTATACAGCACAACAGCTCTGTGGTGAAAATCACAGGCTTAGGTTTTAGTGCTGTAGTACATTTTTAGCCTAATCACACATGGATACCAATTAAAGCGCAAGTAACCCGAATTGTTTTTCCACTGTATTGCATTTGAAAGCTGTCCAAGTAAGGATTAAAACAGTTCTTGACATCTTGACATCTACAGTCATATTTTATTCTTCTGTACTTTATTTTTAACATCATTTTTTTAAATCACTTTATATTTAAAACATTTTTTTTGTGGAATGTCCACAAATCAAGTTAGTTCCTATTATTATTTATGTTATAATGTTTAGAACGATACAGTCAAGCTGTATCTAGCTCTCTCACCACAATCTTTCTAATATCCTACTCGTGAAGTAAAAAAGACAAAAGACAAAGAGGTTTTTTTTGTGATTGATGCGGCCAAAAATACTTTCTTTTTTTTTCATTTAAATAGTATTTTGTACTTGAATTGGCGAAATTGCAATTGTAAATTGTTCTGCGTGGTCGTTCGCCGTGATGTTTGTTGGTAAATGAGACCCTTTATCTGTACTCATGTTCGACACACGTGTGAATCGAAAAGGATTTGGGACTGAGCGTTACTAAAAAACCCTCGGTCGTGAAGACTTTCTAGTTTTATTAGAACAAGTACATTCATAAAAACCTGTAATATTTTTTTAAATTACAGCTGGAATTACTGCTTGGTCTACCTTTAAAGAAAATTAATCAACAATTAGAATCAAGAATCAAACAGCACTATAAAATTAAATAATTACAAAACATTTTTTGAATTTCTTTACAAAAGGTTTTTAGTTCTCTTCACAAGCAGCCAAACTACTACAGCTACTATATTCTTCTAATCCATCTCACAGACTAGCAGAGCGAGAAGTGTATTCTTTAGAATATTATATAATGCTATACAATGAAAAGGAAGAACCAAAACATAAGCCTCTTACCTATTCACCATCTGAAATAGAAATGCATCCCTTGACACACTCTTATAGCCACTTATCCTATATAAACTACATAAATGCACCACAAGCAAGTCATTCTCCTTTTGATGTACATTAGCAAGCAGCAAGAATGTAGTGCATCACATAACCTGTGGTGAAGCGGCAGTACTTACCAGTATTTTTAAACCCAGTAAGGTACTATTATGGCTCTCTTGGAGGACAACCATAAAACAGCATGTAAACCACACCAGCTTCTAGAAACCCACACATACCTAAACACAGCTAATCCTTTATATGCTGAAGAGTTACAGTACATGCTGGATGATGATACTCCGGCTAATTAAATGCTTGTTAACACTCTCCAGGCTGCCTTGCAGGTCAAAGACTACTGCGGTTGTAGCTGCTAAAGCAGTGAAGGTATCCATCCAACAGTGCTGACACACTGCAAATGCCAAGCAAGCGTGTAGGAAAGGCCGAGCAGATACTTATAAGCTACTTATGTTCCAGGGTCACGGCTGAGGACGTAGACTGAGACGGAAAGCAAAACGCAGATGCTGAAATGGCTGCTTTAGATTCCGTGAGCAGTTGAAAAACTTCTAAACCATGGTGATGCTGATAGGTCAAAATGTGTGGGTTCATTTTCTATAACAGCGGCTCAAACAGCAGCGCCCGCTGTAAGGCGAACCCCACGCTTATACTGTATTAACACATTTGTTTTAATAAATTATTGTTGCTATAGTAATGTATGCAAGGACTTGTATGGTGGACACTCCATCTAAATAGAATAAAAGGTGTGTAAATTTTAATATATTGGTGTTTTTCTGTGAGGAGATGGTTATGTAACATTCTTTTGAATGAGTCTCCAGTGCTACCACTTTGTAACAAAGGTAACGTTTCGGCTTAGGTTAGGTTTATTATGTTTTTCATCACATGAACATCTTCAGGATGGAGGATTTTGTGGTTTCTCAGTTGACAAGCTCCATTCTTTTTTGTCTTATTAACTTGTAGTGAGGGAACAACTGTTTATAGCTGCTATAATGCAAGTGATAACAGGAACGAACTTGTTTTGTGGATGCTATACAACAATAAAAACGTTCTTTAATCACTAAAAATTGTTCGCCGTGGCAAACTGCTGTATTATAAGTGGAATTAAACACTTCAGAATATGCTGCTGTATGAAAATATTCAACTTCAACTTCACTGGATTAGTTGCTTGATGAGTTAGAGATGAACAAGGGAACTGGTTAAGTGTTTACTTGCAAACGTGTGCTTGATAGCGCAGCAGTTCTTCTTACGCAATTAATCTACAACACGTTCAACGTTAGCCTCTTAATGCACTTCAGATTATTAAAACATAATCAAGCAGAGTGCAGCTAAGCCCTAAGTGAAGTGTTAGAAAGTGCTCTCTTGAAATAAGTGGATTTGTAATAAACATGCTATCGAACTCTGTGAAACAATGTCTCCATTATTCGGTAAAAAATCTATCCCATATATATACCTGAACCAGGAAATGCAATTTAACAGATATCTCCATAGTGCTATGTGTTGTATATAGGTCTTACAAATGGTTTAGTTTATTTACCTAAAATTTACCTCTACTTAATATGTTTGTAAACATAATATCAGTGGGATACAAATGGCAGCCCAATCACTTCTCATATATATATATATATTATATATACAGTGGTGTGAAAAAGTGTTTGCCCCCTTCCTCATTTCCTGTTCCTTTGCATGTTTGTCACACTTAAGTGTTTCGAAACATCAAACCAATTTAAACAATAGTCAAGGACAACACAAGTAAACACAAAATGCAATTTGTAAATG
>JAFFST010052172.1:49787-72673 GCA_022414735.1 Noturus placidus
TATATATATATAGAGAGAGAGAGAGAGAGAGAGAGAGAGAGAGAGAGAGAGAGATGGCTGGAACACATCATTAGCAGCGATTGAGAGAACGTGTGTGAAATGTAAAATGGAGGGGTGAGGTGGGTTATTTACACGATCCTGATTTTTGTTTCCCAAAACTGCTCTGGAGGACAAATTAAAAGTAGACACACTAAGCACAATTTATCTCATCAACGTTCATATGACATAAACTGATACAGAACTTGATGGTTTAAACAAACGGGTTGCAATGTTTCTGTTTACCATGTTGGATAAACCGTGATGATGGAACGGATTTCCAGCCGAAGGTGTATCCGCGTCTTACGCCAGGTGTTCTCGGGAAAGATTCCGTGTCCCTGAAGGGAATAATGTGTGTACTGAAGATGAATGAATGAAGGAATGAATGAATGGTAAACACTTCAAAACACTTGAAATCATGAATCGTTCTTATTACGCCATCGATGAGACCTTGTCAAAAAAATGCATTGCTTAAAACGATCAGTTGAATTATTGATAGAAATTAGATTTTAGTTCTACCATTTAATATCACAACCAGCCATCGATGGTAATAACCATCATTACAAAGAAGACTGGTGGAAAAATTCCAGCATGTCCAGCTGCCAAAACATCGGACAAGCTGCTCAAACTGGTTGGCCATGTTTTCCTGTTGGCAAACAAAACTGTTTAGGAATTACCGCAACATGATTTTAAAAAATAAAATATAATATTATAACAGTAATCCATTTAGTCAAGTAATAATTAGGCTGAAAATGAATTACTGCCCCTTCACAAAGATGGTTTGATCAGCTTGGCTTGGAATTTGGAAACTATAGCTGGTCAAACCAAACCATAGTAAAACCACAGCAAGGTCAATGTGTATAGTGTAGAACATGACTTCCCATAATGCACCATAATAAAACTGTAGTACTATACAACATAATACTCACCAAAAGTAACCACAAATAATACCACTGAAAATCAAATACTCTTCAGACACAGTGGAACTTTTTTTATTTTATTTTTTTTTAAAGCTTAACTTACCCAAATTCAGGTATCCAGAACCACACACATATGTATGTTAAGAATAGTCTTTATGATTATTTTTTCCTTGGTTCCCCAAATCACTGTAGTTCACACCGAGGCCTCGGCTCTCCGTTACCAAGAGAACAACACACAAGCTGCCTCCAGAGTCCCGCCCACCATCACCAAGCGACCACAGAAGCAAACACCTTCACCCAAACGCGTCTTCTTTCATGTTCCCCAGGTACACAATGCATACTTGTACTTTTCTTTTCAGGTTTTCTCTTGTTTCCGTAAACAAGACGAGCGTTCACGAGCTTTTACGAGCGTTCACGAGCTTTTACGAGCGTTCACGAGCTTTCATGAGCGTTCACGAGCTTTCACGAGCCGCTCGCTCGTGCAGATGTGTCGACTTTTTTTAACAGCCTTCAGTCCTTTCACATCTTTTGCAGTGTAGTTTCAGGAAGTAGCGTTAAAGCTAAACAGAACTTCTTCGACCTTCTAGTAGCTGAATTTGTTAAAAAAAAAAAAACAATAATAAAATCTCTCTCTCTCACTCTGCCTACAGCTAAAGAGTACGCCAATGATTTGAGATTTGCATAATAATGCTCGTGACGCTAAGATGAAATGTAATTGGCTGAGACTGGACAGGGGGCATGTCTACATCCAAAACATGTAGAATACTGAACCGTTTATTATATTTACTACGATAATGCCCTTAACATATCCACAGTGTTAATTCATTGACAAAGTGTTAGTGTTTAAAATAACAACTAACACTGTCACGTAAAAAAAAAAACTTTTATTCGCGTGTCCTATCTGGTATTTGTTGTTTTAAAGCTGAAAACAGAATCTTGAGGACTGTTAAAAAACACACACACAACTGACTGCATTACCCCTGGAAAACACAAGATGGCGACATCATTTTGCTTTTTCAGTGTACTTATACTGTTTTGTTTTGTTTTTATAACCTCACCTTTGTCACTAGGAGTAGATTATTTACTATTAAATTAGTCAATATTTTGACACATAATGAGACATTTAGCTAGTTCAAAAAGTAAAATAAATAAATAAATAGATAGATAACAAAAGGAGCATGCTTGTTTCATTCAGGATGCAATATTTGGTTGCATATCCCTTGTTTGCAATAACTGGATCAAGCCTGGGACTCATTCACATCACCAAATTGTTGGTTTCTTTTTTTGTGATGCTTTTCCAGGCTTTTACCGCAGCCTCTTTCAGTTGTTTGTTTCGGGGGGTGTCTCATCTTCAGGAGGTGAAATGCATGAAATGTGTGTTTTGTATTATTGTCATGCTGTATGATAAAGTTCCTCCAAATTAATTTGGATGCATATCTCTGTAAATTGGCAGACAAAATGTATAATAAATAAATATTAGTGACCATGTTCCAGAAGCAGCCATGCAAGGCCAAGCCATGACACTACCTCCACCATGTTTCACAGATGAGCTTGTAAATTATGGATCATGAGCAGATTATTTCTTTCTCCCCACTTTGGCCTTTCCATCACTTTGGTAGAGGTTAATCTTGGTTCCAGAACTTTTGTAGCTCACCTCTGTATTTCTTTTCAAATTCCAATCTGGCTTTCTGATTCTTACTGCTGATTAATGGTTTGCATCTTGTGGTGTGGCCTCTACATTTCTGTTTTCCTAACCCTAACCCTAAGTCTTCTTCGAATGATGGATTGTGCTACCTTCACCCCTGCCCTGTGGAGGTTGTTACTGAGGTCACAGACTGTTGTTCTGCGGGGTTTTCTTCTAATATCAAATGCAGTCTTCACAGGGGAAACTGGAGACTAAAACCAAGAGTAGACATTCAGAGCTATTAGTTTAAACAGTCAATCTAACAAGACACACCTGGCTAACAAGAACACCTATCAGTCACGTGTTCCAATATTTTAGCTCACCTACAAATTGGGTAGTCTGATACAAAATGTTCTATTTTCTCTTTCATTTAACACATCGACATATAAATACCAGAAATAAACGCTGAAATTCTTAACTCGCTTCTCATGTTCATCTATTGATCTCAAACCCAAACGTCTTTGGATTTCTACAGCAAAGAAACCAGTCGACAGCAAAAACAACCAAAGTCAAGTGGGTTTTTACTGTCGTCCCTCTATATAGCTTGTAAACATTTGAATGAAATGACGTGACTTCAGGACCATGGTGCAACACAGAACAGTAAAGCAAGACTACATAAAGTGCAAATACACAACAGTGTGAGATGAGTGCAAGACAATAAATACACAAAACAAAACAATAATTAGACAGGACAGTATATACACAGGACAATAGATATAAGAACATGAGGTGTAAACTGTAGCTGTTGTGTAATGTAGCAGCACAAGTATAGCTGCCATATTGGCAGTAAAAACGAGTTTCATAATATAAAGTGACTGATGCAGCTGTGTAAAGTGCGGTGTGCAGTGATACTGAGTCTTAGTGGATTAGTGTGAGTGCACTATGCAGTGGTACTGAGTCTTACTGGGTTAGGCCTTTGACTAGCTATTGAGTATTTTTGGAAGGCAGCAGCGTGTTGAGTAATCTGACTGCCTCAGGGAAGAAACTGTTGCGGAGTCTGCTGGTGGTGGCACGGATGCTCCTGTACCTTCTACCAGATTGAAGGAGGGTGAAGAGTCCATGAGAGAGGTGCGAAGGGTATTGCGGATGCACATGTGGGCCAACATTTCTTCTGTTCCCCACTCACAACTTCAGCTCCTACACTGCAGTTTGTTTTCATTTAGAGTTAGAAGTAGCAGAAAACGTAAATGTAACAAGCCGTTTTCACACTGATTAATGTGTTATCTGATTTGTGTTTAACGGGTTAGCTTTAGTAGGAGTATTTACATTTTGGCAACTGTTACTCATAAGAACTAAAAACATACTGGACAGTGCATTCCCAGTAGCGGTCAGTACGTGTCCACAAGTCAAACTACAAGTGGCACGAGGGACTTGTTGCATGCTGCTGTAAACAAAGTCAAAATCATGTATGTGAAGACAATGCCTTGTCCTAATTGGCTGCATGTTAGTGGTCCATATCGTGTTTTTCCCGTCCTGTTTAAAGACCCTGTGAGGCCACAGAGACTGGATTTTCTCCACTGAGTAGATATTACACTGGCAGCTTCTGAAATGTGAAAACAACTTATGAATACTACTAGGAAAATGTTACATTTTTTACTGACTTAAAAAGCACTGACCTTATCATCTTTAACTTACAAACGATCTATTCTCATTTTCTAATTTCTTTTAAACTTTAAACAAAGTCTTCATTTGTTTAAATTGTTGGATAGGTACTTTTACATTTATCAGACGCTTTTATCCAAAGCGACTTACAAATGAGAGCACACACACACCAATGGTAGCAGAGCTGCATGCAAGGTGCTAGCTTGCCATTGGGGGCAACTTAGGGTTCAGTGTCTTGCCCAAGGACACTTCGGCATGGGATCACCCGGGCCGGGATTCGAACCACCAACCCTACGATTAGTGGATTAGTGGACAACCCGCTCTACCGACTGAGCCACAGCCGCCCTAATCTCTAGGTACCAAGAAGCCACGACCTATATACTGGTTGTGTCCCTGAAGGTAATGGACTGAAGCCTGCATTTTTTTAAGCATCATTCAAAAATAAAACAGCATTTAGTAGCGTAACCGCTGAGAAAAGCAACCGTTTTACTTTGGCCTGCAGTGTAGATTTTGGCACGTACCTGTTACAGTACTAACAGGCAAGCTCTCAAAGGCTGTTGTTATTAAGGGGTGTGGGAATGTCTAGATGACCAAAGCAACAGCTCTTTCCTTGATATATCACACAGCACCAGTCCAGTCCAGTCCTTTTCGGCTCGATCCAAAACTGCACATCAGAATGCAAAAACAAACTGACATACTATTTTGTTTCGGTTGATTTCCTCTGTTGATCAAATTCCTAGTGGCTTCCGAGACCAATACTTCAGGTTGAGATAATGTGAGGATGAAATTTATTTGAAAATTGGCACTAACCCAAGGGAAATATCAAGCCAGAACATCAAGTAAGAGCAGTGACATAAGACAGTAGGTTGGCAATGTACTCCATATATTAGACACGTTCCATGTGTAATAGAATGTGATATATCTAGAAGAGGCACTTAATGGAACAGAACCTATACTAAATAAATAAATAAATAAATAAAGAATGAACGAAAAGCTATTTACTGTTTTGATTTGTCCTAATGAGCTACAACCTGCTCACCTCATCCCCATGAATAGAACTTCATTTTAATATCTTGGTTTGTTATTTAGAATCAAGAAAATTGAGAATTGTATGTTGTTTATTAAGACATTACATTGTATGCAATGTTTAATTAATTATGTGACAATTAATAAGTAAGGAAGAAATCACAACTGGGAAATAACAACAACAATGGAATGACATGTATAGTTACGTTTAAATGACGTTAACGACTGAGAAATAGCGTCCTGTTAAACATCACCTGTTATCGTTCCCTGACCAGCCTCTCTTTATTTTTCTTCATTTTACCGAAAAAGTGCAAAGTCCTCAAACCTGAAGACTTTTTGGTATCAATAAAGCTTTACCTTTTACTGTTAAAAACATGCTGACACGGGAGACTTCTTCCAAAAATGCTAAATAATGATCTAAAAGGAAACTTCACCATATCAGTAATTTCACACTTTAAAAAAACTAATAATAATTTGTTATATGGATGTTCAGTTATGATTAGGGTTATGTTTATAGACAACCTGCAATCTTACCTTTACCTTGTTGGGTCACCAATATAAATCATGTAAAAGACAAAATAATTGGGTTTTTTTTCTCCCCATAATCTTCCACCAAAACCCCATAACTCATCTCTGAAAGGCTTCTGATTAACCAATAACCAATTAATCAATAAGCAATAATGTAATGTCCGGTTTCTAGTTCCACGTCTCCCAATTATTTATAACTGAGCAAAAACACTGAGCTGCCTTACTAGAAAATGCCACGTTTATGAAAGAGAAAAAGATTTCTGCTTCACGTAGTCTTTTAGTCATAAAAATATCCTATCTTGAACCACAGGGGAAGGGAGAAGAAGAAGAAGAGAGGCCAGGCCTCACTCAGCAAAGGTCATTTACTGCTTTACAGAAATATTTTTTAGATAAGAAAGATGAAGAGAGAAGCGCACAGAAATGGTCCAAACACATAATTAATTATGTTTCTTTGATTATAGTCACTTATAGCACAGTGCTATTAAATTCTCCAGTCTGGTTGGTGAATCTCTGACGGTAGTGCCAGCTGTAAGGTTCGTATTACTGCACTCATTCTAATGTTCTTTATGTCTATAGTAAAAACTTACAATGGGAAGGAGTCTCCAGTGTCAGCACACATTCGAGACGTTTTCCGACATGGGAAAGTCTTTGGGACAAAGGGATTTCCAGTTTGATTTATTAACTTCAAGAAAGAGAAAAAAACAATTGGGTAATGGCATCACTGTACTTCATTGTTGATTGCTTTCCTCTAACACTCCCCCGGTTTCTTCCCTTACTTACTGCCTATTTTCTAGTTCATTATTCTATCTAGTTTGATCCTATCTCTAAGCATGCATTGTGAATGAAGCCCGAATAATTCTTCAATTTTGTAATCACCCATAATCGCAGCACTGCATTGTGATCTTATAGTCATTTCTCTTCTCGGAATAATGAATGAGGAAACATATGAGCCCAGTGCAGCCGTTTATTCTGCAGTTTATCTTTATTGTAAAATTAAACACACTTTCTGTATAAATAGCATGGCTGTGTACAATGCTTTTTTATTTAAACTGTACAAGAGGCAAGCAACATGACGGGTGGGCATATGATGAGTGGGGGTGCTGGGGCGGCCGGTTATACAGTAGGGAAGAAAATAATGATAGTTCACTTTTGATTGTTGATCTGCCATGATGAATAAGTAGGGTATAAATGCAAAGGAAGTATGTGTTCAGGTACCGCTTTAAAACAAACAGTGATATGAAACAAATATATATTTAATACTTTAGATCTGCTGTCACCAACATCTGATTGCTGTAAACTCAGCCAATTATGTAATTACTCAAGAGTAACAATGGTGGCTAAAAAAAGGCACTAATGCATAAACATCAAAAAGCTTTACAACATTTAAAACAAGTCACACAAGGTTTGACAATTATCTAAAGTGCTGAATGATATATTTTTTTAGACGTAGTCATAATGTTATAAGATTCATGTCAGTCACTATCATGTGGGATTTTCATGTAAGAAAGAGGGAAGTGCATCGGTCAGTGAGATATGAAACTTACGGAACAAAGAAAGGCCATGTTCATGAGCATGGCAGTGTATTGGGTGCTGCAATGAGTGGCGTATTTAGCACATTTGTTCATTCATCTTCAGTGATTTTATCCCGATTTATCAAGGAAGATGGTTCATATGACTCATTTATATTTTTGGGGAAACAGAACCAACTAAATCTTTTAGAAAATGTTGTGGGTAGAGGCAAACAAAATGATAACTGTTGGGCCGGGCAGGATTGCTCAGACTTTCTGCAGAAGTGGGATTGGTCAGAATAACTCTGAATGTGGGTTAGGTCAAACGTTAAATGTTCTGAGGTTAGGTCAAACGTTAAATGGTCAAATGTTCTGAGGAAGTGGGTAGGATTTATCAGAATTCCTTTTGGGAGTGGTTTGGGATTGGTCAAACATTCTGTGGAAAAGGGATTGGTCAAACTTCCTGAGGAAAATGGAAGGATTGATCAGACTTTCTGCAGAAGCGGTAGAATTGGAATTTCAGAATTTCTGTGGCAACAGGGCAGGATTGGTCAGACATTCTGTGGAAGTGGGTCAGGTGTGGTCAGAATTCCTTTGGGATCAGGTGGGGATTGGTAAACATTTCTGAGGAAGAGGGTTGAATTGGTCAGACATTCCTTTGAGGTGGGTTTGGATTGGTCAATGTTTCTGAGGAAGAGGGTCGGATTGATCAGAATTCCTTTGAGGCAGGTTGGGATTGGTAAACGTTTCTGAGAAAGTGGGTCGGATTGGTCAGACATTCTGACGAAATGGGCAGGATTGTCAGAATTACTTTGGGAGTGGGTGGGAGTGAAATAAAAAACAACAACAAAACCCAACCAACCATCCATCCATCCATCCATCTTCAACCGCTTACTCCTTTTCAGGGTCACGGGGGAACCTGGAGCCTATCCCAGGGAGCATCGGGCACAACCAACCAACAAACAAAAAACCTCCCATGCACACCTCTAACCCATGGTGTAATGGTCTACATGAATGCATAATCTGGCATATATCAGACAAGTAAATAATAAACAAATAAGGCAAACAATTTGCAAAAACAGAAGGAAAGGTAGCAATAAGAATACTTTACAGTCATTTCTAAGTTAAGTCTAACAACACATAAATATCTGATTGAGTCTCATGGCTGATGCCATTTAGCTATTCAATACTGCTTTCAGCAACTGATTTGATTAAGATAACTCAGACTCAGGTCTATAACTTGAACTATAACTCAGGTCAACTTTAGAGGTGTACTGTATATTGATATTTGATGCACATTTTTTTTACTAATTCAGTTTAATATATATAGCATGTATATAATGGTTCTCGATCTACAGCTCCAAAAATAACTCCAGTGTGCTGAGTGAATTGTTCCCCCTTAAGGTTTGAGAACACTGAGTGCAAAAATAAATACGCTAAGCAACTAGACCAAAGAGGATGGATATAGAAACAGAAAAAAAAATTATAATAATTGACAGTACAACTGTATACAAAAACAAAACATAACTGAATTCTGATTTTAAATATTGTACTACAGTACAGTTTGTGTAGTTACTCAACTGGGTTAGGATATCTCTGGACTCCCCGATTCTCTTCAAATTCTACAAACACCTCCTTAGTGTGCAAAGAGCATATAAATTGTAGGATGAGTGCTCAGACTGCATCAGTATGAGAAGAAAGAGTGAGCAGGACTGGAATCAAATCTGAGTGTTTGAGTGTGCGCAGGTCAGCATTATTATTCTTTCATCCTACATCTCTCCGGCTCTGTACAAAGCCAAAAGTGGAGCCTCCACATGTGCAGTGCACACAGCTGGACTGTTTGCACACGCCTGGACCGTGCTCATGGAGAAGAAAGGCTTTGCTCTATAATACTAGTGTTTGAAAACTAAGTACCACTGTGTTCAGGAGGATACAGGAAGATTCAGAAATAGGATTAGAGTGAAGGCTAGTCAAAGCCCTGCTTATTTCACCTTAATCAGCAATGAATTTGAAAGAGATCAGAACCAAAATGAAAAAGAAAGAAATGACTCAATAAATTAATGAATTAAAAAGAATATTCACAAATGAATAATATAATATAAAATATACTGTACAAAGTATACAAATAAACATTTCTGTATTTTCTTGTACTTTATGATGTATTTATTCTTCTCACATGAAGTGTTTGCTTGTTTAATGACTGATTCCTCTATTCACCTTCATAAATGAATCATTATTCAGTGTATTTATTAACCCTTATTCAGCACATTATTCAGTAACTACTAATGGAAAAGTGTGTAGGTGGAAATACAAGCATGATGAATATAAGCCTGAGAGTTTAACTCTTCATATCTTTCATTTATTTGTTATAATTATAATGAGAGGCTTTTCAATTAAATGTCTCGTTCTCCTTGTGGATGATGTGGTCAATGTCAGGACGTGCAGCTATACCAACGATAGACAGAGATCTGAGTCTCTGGGATGAAAATGATAATCTGCATTGTTAGTAATTTTCTCCAATTTGCAGCAAAATGAACATATGAAAACGACGAAAGTCATGGGGTCACCTGACAATACTACTCCGCACCACCAGAGGTCCCCACTGCCTGAATTCCAAATACACTTCCAGTTTACCTAGCACACCTAAGATCAATCACTTCCTCTTTTGTGGATAATATAAAATACCTAGGCATTCTGTCCCACATGGTGAAGTCTTGCATTATTATTTCTGGACTGTTGTGACTTTGTCTACTCCTGATGGTTTGGAATTTAGTTTTTTCAAAAACTCAACAATACATGATAAGTTGTTTGGGTTGCACTATGAGCAAGGAAATAAAAGCTACTGACAGCATATCTATTTATGTTCATTTAACTAGCACTTGATGAATTGGGTCTGAATTTATGATCAGTGTAGGTAAAACTACAAAAGACTAATTCTTTTCAATCCAATCATCTTTGGGGCGGGAGATTCCCAACCACAAACCTTTCATAAGGTACGTTCACACACACTGCGATTTTATCGCTGCAAGTCTGCAGTCGCTGTACTATAAAGTCGTCAGTACTACTACTGGTCGCCATAGTAACCTTTATCAATGGGTGGCGCAACTAGCATTCCACTTTTGAGAACAAACAAGTTTTATGCTGGTAAAATTTTGAAGGGAGAGTGTTTGTATATAAAATTCACCAGTGTGTAGGTATGTGTGCACCATATACTACGAGATGATGGAGAAGCAGCGTGTGCTCTTCGACATTGTGGCCATCGATCTGCGGCGAAAGTGCATGCACCGGACTGTCCGGGTCCACGTAACTCACAAGCAGCATGGAGGATCACGTATTACATGTGCTCTAATGTCTTCTCTCCTATTGGTAGTCGCTACAACAAGTCGCTCCCAATTTGCATAAAGTTGAACTTTGGTCAACTTTGTCACGTCGCTGGACACACCCACATCTAGTCCCCAACGCTGACTGTCGCTCATTTTGCCGCCACCACACTCAAACCGACCAGACCATCCAGAAACCTTGGGGTGACATTCGATGACCACTTGAAATTTACAGACCACGTTTTAAGAACGGCATGGCCCTGTAGTTTCATTCTGTATAACATCTCACTGATCTGATTCTGATCTGATCTCACTGATTCTGTATAACCCTCTCTCACTGATGAAGCTACACAACTACTAGTCCTGGCTCAAAGTCTTGTTGTCTCTTGTTAAGTCAAAACTGGACTACTGCAACGCACTATTCCCGGGCTTCCCAGCCAGCTCCATCAAAACCCTTCAGATGATTCAGAATGCAGTAGCGCGCTTTGTTTTCAACCAGCCCAAAAGTACCCATGTCACACACCTTGAAATCTCCCCCCCACTGGCTTCCGGTACTCGCCCGCATCAAATTCAAGGTCTTTATGCTCACGTAAAATACCTTGTCTGGAACAGCACCCTACATCGACACTCTCCTTGAGGTTTATGTTCCTTCACGCAATCTGCGATAAGTTAACAACCGATGGCTGGTAGTGCCTAGGTGGAGGTCCATTTCCAGAACCTTCAAAATGACAGTCTGTCAGTGATGAACTGAACTTCCAACTTCAATCCGGACAATAGAATCTGTCACTATCTTAAAAAAAAAAAAAAACGACTAAAAACCCACCTCTTCCATGAACACTTAACTAGGACCCTGGTCCCATCCTGAAAAATGCTCTGTATGAGACAAGCCCACAAGTTAATTAAGCCCACCTTTACCACTGTGCTATTTGAGTGAGATCGACATATAATAAATATATTAGATAATAAATGTTGCATTTAACATACTCATACTCAACAATCACCACAGCAAGTAGCCTAAATGGGACAAAAATAATGACCCATAATAATATTTAAATACCAATATTTAATACTTAAATAGTGATTTTTTTTAAGTACTTGAATAGCAAAAACCACTTTTTAGATCGTGTGTAATCTCTGGTTTTGATTCCTGTATCTACCTGTGAAAAAACATTATTATTATATGGAAGTAAGCAAACAATCAAACAAATATACAGGGAAAAAATGAAAACAAACAAACAAGAAATAAAACAGTAAATAAATGGACATATGGAATAAATGTACAAAATAGTAAATATGAAAATCCCGTACAGAAAATAGAGAAATAAATAAACACTGAATGAATGAAAATAAACAAACGAAGAAGCAAATACAGGAAAAATATATAAACACGATATAAAACAAATAAAGCATTTAATGAGAAAATACACAGGGAATTAAGTAAATATAAATAACACAAATAAATTAAATGAAAATAATCATTTTCACATACATTTGTGATTTAAATTTTTGTTTTTAAATTAATAATTGATTTAATTTATTCATTGAGTCATTTAGTTATTCGTTGATAGACTTGTAATATTAGCAGATCTGGTCCTTTGTGTCTATGTAGCGATATGAAATTGTTGACAATGAAACATGAAGAAACTGATTTCAGGGTGTTACTGGGTGTAAATAATTCAGTCCATCTATACAGATATAACATTACATCTGTTTAAGTGTAATAAACAGTTCATTAGCACACTTAGAGTGTATTTAAACCGGAGATGTAAAGTGGATCTGCAGATGGCATCACATCTGAGAGGTGTGCTAAACAGCAGCCAGTGTGCAGATGCGCACACACACACACACACACACACACACACACACACACACACACACACAACACTTTCACAAAGCGAGAGATCACAATTCTCTTTCATGCCAACCCTTTCTCTATCACACGCACACAGGAATTATAATTCTCGCGCTCTATTATGCATTATGTATTTTTATCTCTCTCTCACACACTTAGACACACACACAGAACAGACTAGAATCCCTCTCTAACTCTCTCCCACTCTTCTGTGCTTATGTAACCTGAGTGACACATCAAGACTCAGCCTTGCACGTCTCCCTCTCACTTTTCACACTCTACAACTTTTCATTAGTTACACTGACTGCACATCTCCCCTTCTCTCCTCCGCCTGATTACCGTGTCTAGTTCCAGGTTCTGCTATCATCATTAGATAAAGCACCTCTTCGTTTTCCCCTGATCACCAGTTCTCAGGAGAAAAATCCTGTAAGCAACAGATCCGAGGTAAAACGCTTTGAGACTGGGGTTTTCTGTTCTCTCTCTGTCTCTTCTCTCTCACAGCAACAGTTTGAACAGTACATTCTGTCCCCAGTGCTTAATTGTCATAGCTTAAGAGTAATTACTACATAACACATTCAACAACAACACAAACCCAGCATAAACAAAGAAATGAGCCATGCTGACAAGCAATAAAGGTGTGATTATGAGATAATCTTTTCATACAGGAAACCAAGCCATGAGCAGGTGTTCTGTCCCCTTTCATCAAGACCAGTTATTTGTGTATGAATGTAAGCGCTCTATTCTGTATTCTCCAACTGGCGTTAGTAATAATTTGGTTAGGCATCAGCTACTTGCTTCCTGTTTTGACCCAGTTTATTTTCGTGGGATTTCTGAGCCCATGGTTTCGTCCTAGGACCTCTCTTAAAAGTAGCCGCATGACTAAAACAGTATTTATCTAAGATCGAGTAAAGAATAAAAATTCCTGTCGGATTTCTTAAGGCATGGTGTAAATGTACACTATTTATCAATATAAATAGGCTACCTCACTCAAAACTGAGAAGGGAACAAATTACTAGTCCAGGCACATGGAACAAGCAGATTTTATATCTGGGTTATTAGTTTCTCTTTCTTCGGCCCGGTAGACCAAAAAAGAAATCCCTACTTCCTATTTTCTTTGCTCCCTCTTTTGGCTGCACCCGTTCAGGGTCACTACAGCGTATGCATCAGCCTTATGCATTTTTTAAAATTCATTCTGGCACAAGTTTTACACTGGATGCCTTTCCTGACGCAACCCTCCCCATATTCCAGGCTTGGAACTGGAACTGAGAGTGCACTGACTGGCTCATGCAACCTTCCAGTGACTGGGAATCAAACCCGGGCCACATTCTAGCCACTACTCCACCAGGGAACCAAAACATTCTGGTATAAAAACATTAAACTTAATTCGCTTTATAGTAGAAAGACACTTCGATGCCGTAACCAGTACCTGCTGCACTACGCACATCAGCCAAGGTGCAATTCGGTTCACCATACAACTACTACGCAGATGTATTAAAGTGCAAAGATGATCATTTCTGTCACTCTACCCTCTCGGTATGTGACATGTTTCCCAGCACTACTCTCGTCTCGTGTTTCGTGCACACTCCATGTGCTTTTTGTTTACATAGCTGTGCGGCTTTGTTTTGGTCCTTTCTCCATCCCTGTCTCGGATTGTTTTGTTACCCAATGTGTGCACCTGTTCTGTGTTTAGTCTTTAAATAATTTGTCTATTTTTACTAGCTTGTTCCTTTATCTCAAGGCGAAGTCTTATCATGGCTTTCTGTCTCACTTGGACTTTATGGATTGCCCTAAATAGCGGACACACTGCTTTTATGCACTTGTGTCTCTGTCTCATATAACTGCATTTAAAAAAAAAAAAAAAAAAAAGACTAACACACAAGTCACCTTGCAGTTAAAGATATAGCAAGCAAATAAAGACTATAGGTATGGAAGTATAACAACAGACAACTCAGTCATGGCTTCTAAACGTGAATCTGACAGTTGACCTTTCCTTATCCAAATAATTAACATTCAATAGAACGGCAAAAGCAATTCTAGTGAAATATTAGATTCATCGAATTTACTGCCATCATAGAGATGACGGATTAGCTGATACATAAACACTCTGTCCTGGAGATTCACACACATCCACAGAACCGTACAAGAAGACAGGAAACACATAGGTTCTGTCATCCTGCCCGTCACACTTAGTACTAAATATCATATGTGAAGCCTTGTTGTGAAATCTAATTGCATTTGATTGTGAAAATCTCTCTGCCCTGAGCAATATGGCTTTTAATGGAAATAAAAGGAGCGCACTTGAATGGATGTCTAACCACATGTCTTCAGAATACATTTATTCAAATGAATGCCTGTGCAGATAGTCCTGAAGACTCAGGACATATATAATGCCAGTACTTTGGGTTTGCATTATGATTTTGGGTTTGCAAAAATAATGACAAGGGCTGTATTCTTTTATAAACTTCTAGAAATCTGAGAGCTGAAGGTAATATAATGGTTAATGAAGCAATTTCCGACATTGGGGAATGAGCTGAAAGTTGACAGACACTGAATACAATTAGCTTTATGACTAAGGATGGACCTGTGTAAAAAAAAAAAAAAAAAGTTAAAACAAGTATCATCCAAAGATATGGTCGTGACCAGACTGACAGTGCCTTGTACCAGTTTGCTATGTTCAAAATGATAATCCTGGGGTTCACCAGGTGGCGCTATACAGTATCTACACTGAGAAGGTGTCTGCCTTCAGACAATATCTGATAAGAGATGATCAGCCTGCTGGGGACTAGTGATGGCTTCATGCCAAAAAGAGTTTAAGTTCTCGTCCTCTTTATGGTCTGAGAGGTCTCACAACGCCACATTGAATTCTGTAATGAGGAAGTCAATGTAGTCCTTCTCTTTGGTCTTGAAGGCCTCAGCGATGAGGCAGGCTGCTTCTCGATGCCCTCGTCCTCTCAGAGAGATCCCATTCACCTCCAGAATCACCTGGCCCACCTTCAGCTTCCCGCAGTTATGAGCTGAGCCTCCTCTCTGAAAGGGAGAGAGAATTGTTTTACATGAACACAAAAGCTATCAATGATTAGCATGAAAATGTGCAGGCATACGGGAAGACGAGCGGTGATAGAGGTTTGAGGATTAAAAATGGAAATCAGTATAGCCTGATGAAACCTTGTGACTTGGGACAAAACAGAAATGGTAAAAAAGAAACACAAAGTCTCCAGCTCTATCTTCTCTGCAGCTGCTGTTTTTGGATCACCCCATTTCCAATGCTGATGAACCGCCCATAGCCAAGGAATTAAATTCTACTCCTGGCTGCCTGGCTATCTGTAATCTCCTCTCGAGCATCTCACCCTCTCTTTCCACCTCCCTCGCTTCATTAAAAGCTCTTTCCCTCTGCCCGTCTCTCCATTGAGCCTTTTATTCAATGTATTCATTTGTAGCCAAGCCAGCCATAATGAGAACTTTTTTATTGCACATTAGGTTCTGACAGCTTCAGCTTTCGCTCCAGCTCATGATACATGCAATCACCTCACAGAACGAAGCCCTGCTGCTGATCTCCATATGCTTGCACACCATCATCGCTCCAGACAAACCACCTCTCACCCAGTCAGCTCAGTTAGACTTATATAATCATGCTTGTAGTCAACATGAACATAGATTTACGATATACAGTGGTGCTTGAAAGTTAGTGAACCTGTTAGAATTTTATATATATTCAGCCAAGAACAGGAAACTGAGGCTACACTGGGCACAGACTCAGCGCTGAAGATGCCGCCTTGTCAATGAATCAATGAAGTCAAATGAATCTCGACGTCTGATGCAACATGCAGAATTTAGGTAGGGTCAGAATCTGGTTCGGGATTTCACTTATCCAAACTGCCTTGTGTCAAAATTTCAGGCTGGTCTTGGTGGTGTAATAGTGTTTGGAATGTTTTCTTAGCACACACTGGCCTCTTAATACCAACCAAGCATCTTTTGAAGTATCTGAGTATTGTTGCTGACCATGTTCTTCCTTTAAGGCCACAATGTACACATATTACAAGTGCCACGTCCAGCATGATGTCACAAAGCACAAGTCATCTCAAATCAGCTCCGTGAACATGACAATGAGTTCAATGTAATTCAATGGCCTTGACAAGTCACCATATCTGAATTCAATAGAGCACCTTTCAGATGTGACAGAACGGAAGATTCGCAGAACGCATGTTCAGCTGCCAAATCTGCAGCACTTATGTGATGCAATCCTGTCGACATGGACCAGAATCTCAATGGTGTGTTTCCAACACCTTGTGGAATCCACACCATGAAGATTCGAGGCTATTCTGAGAGCAAAGCAGGTCCTACCCAGTCTTAGTGTTGTTGTCCTAATGAAGTGGCCAATGAGTGTGTACACAATATTGAATCCTCTGCAGTAATGCCAACGGAAATGACTGCAATGTGTCATAATGCATCCCCACACCAAATCTCTGCCAAAGTACACTTTAATTAAAATCTATTCTTAACAGCAGCTTATGAAGTCCTCAATGACCTGTCTGTTCAGTTCATCTAATAAAGTGAAGAAAAAATAACAAGACAAAAAACTAGTGTCAAATTACTGTGTTTATCCAAGGTTAAAGACAGAGCTGTACTACCAACTTCATGACACTGGTTCTACCCACCATATTTTTTTTTTGCTAATCATGAATCATTAGCACAGAAGGCAGCAATCTAACTAGCAGCTCACAGCCAAGCAGCATATTGTCAACGTCAACAGGTCTATTAAAGCTCGTGACTCTGACTGCCAGCTTATTGATATAACAATAAACTGAACAAACCTCTTCCAAGCCTCTGTATTATTTCTCATTTATTAATCATATTGTAGACTTGTAAAGAACATCACGGTTAGCGGCATTTTGTTTGCAGCTAATTAACATGTTCATTTACAGGCAGAACAGAGCTGCTTTACACTCAATTAAAGAGAAAAATGTCTGTAGAGTGTAGACATAACTGTGAAATCTTTTTTTTATAAGTGACATATCTTTAAAAACCCCTTTCATAGACTCTGAATGCTACTGACATTGGAAATATGAAGTGGCTCCAGCTTGTTGAGGCATTAGTAATTTTTTTTACAAGCTGAACTTAATTGAAGATAAAGGTAAACAAAACATAAAAAAGCTTAAATTTGTTATCTTTTAATTGTAAGACATACTACTGGCCAGTCACAGTGGAGCTGCAAGGCCGGCACAGATGCTTAGGAAAGCGACTTTTCCGAACAGCAATTGCCTTTTGAATGGAAGTATAAGTGGACCTTCATTGTCTGACCATACCCCATGTGGTTCTTTTGTCTCTATTTCATCGAGTCAAGCTGCCCTTGCCATTCTCATTAGACCTTCTCATTAGGCCATTATGTGACCGATGGCAGGCAGCTTTAATTGAACTTCTATATTCTGCCTTTCAAATTCTTTAGGAGGCCTAGCAGCTTTTTAAAATGCCACAATCTTCTGCTACGCTTTCTAGCCTCCCAGGCTGGAAACTCAAAAAAGAACTGATTGCAAAGGAACAATGAATCCTGAAATGTACTTTTCATGTGTCTTGAGTGGGAGGAAGAAAGCTATTGTAACTAAAATAGATAACACTAGCACTGAAGTTTCTCACAGGACCTCAAGTTTCTCAGAGGATCCATTTCTCATATGCAAAACTGTCAATGTATTTAACTAACACTATAAAGTGTGTGTGTGTGTGTGTGTGGGGGGGGGCATGGTGGAATAGTGGTTAGCGTGTTTGCCTTGGGCCTCCTAGTTGGGGGTTCGATTCCAGCCTCCCCCTGTGTGCACGGAGTTCTTCCTGTGATACGGGAGCTTTCTCCAGTTACTCCGGTCTCCTTCCCCAGTCCAAAGACATGCATGGGGTTGGCACACCATCCAGGGTGTCCCCAACCTCGTATCCCGAGTACCCTGGGATATATATATATATATATATATATATATATATATATACACACACACACAGATGTAGGATAAGCCGTAAAGAAATGGATGGGCTATAAAGTTTGTGGACACCTGACCATCACACCCATATGAGGGTCTTCCCCAAACTCTTTCCCAACCTTCACCAACAGAATTGTCTAGAACGTCTGTGTATGCTGGAACTAAGGGGCCCGAACATGTTCCAGCATGAAAATGCCCCTGTACATGAAGCGAGGTCCATGAAGACATGTCTTGCCAAGATTGGAGTGGAAGAACTCGATTGGCACAGACTTCAGTGAACACCTTTAGGATGAATTGGAATGCTGACTACTGTACGTGCCAGGCCTTCTTACCCAAAATCAGTGCCTGACCTCACTAATGTTCTTGTGAATGAACACAAATCTCACAGCCATGATCCAAAATCTATTAGAAAGCCTTCCCAGAAGAGTAGAGTTTTTTTTGTCTACTGTTTGAAAAAAAAGACAAATGACTCGAGGAGGTTACTGACTGCTAATGAGATGAAAGTGTTTACAAGAGTAAACAGTTTCTTGGGCATCCTTTTTTATTAGCTATTATTTGTAATTACACTAGAGCTCTGTTCAATTATCCATTCTGTGTGGCCAGAAGGTTAAATGAATTTAATGGCTTTTACAACAGTACTAGCTGCAAGGCAATTCAGGTACAGAGGTGCATGAAAGTTTGTGAACCCTTTAGAAATGTCTATATATCTGCATAAATAAGCCCTAAACATCATCAAAAATGTTCTGTTCAATAGTAGACAAACTACTTTGGTCAAAAGTTTTCTAAGGAGAAAGTTTATTTACGATTCATGGAAGGACAATCCAGGACATTGCTAAAGGAATAGAAACAAGAATGCTTTCATGCTTTTGAGAGTGTAAAATAAGAAACAGAGATGACTGATTATATCTGCTAATATCTGCTAAAAGCCACTACTCTCATCCAAAAACAAACTCAAGCGTCTTCAGTTTGCCAGACACTACTGGAACTTCAAATGAGATCGGGTTCTATGGTCAGATGAAACCAAAATAGAGCTTTATTCAATAAATACCAGATGGAGGTGGTTTTGGAGCACACAGAGAGGTAGCCATATGGAAAAGTACCTCATGCCCACGATTAAATATGGAGGTGGATCTTTAATGTTTTGGGGATGTTTTTCTGCCAGAGGACCTGGACATTTCGCTAGGATACATGGCATCATGGACTCAATCAAATATCAACAGATATTAAATGAAAACCTGACTGCCTCTGACAGAAAGCTTCAAATGGGCCGTAGTTGGATCTTTCAGCAGGACAACAATCCAAAAAATACATCAAAATCAGCACAAAAATGGTTTACTGACCACATAATCAAGGTCCTGCCATGACCATCCCAGTCCCCTGACCTAAACCCCATAGAAAACCTGTGGGGAGAACTGAAGAGGAGAGTCCACCAGCATGAACCTTGAAATTTGAAGGATCTGGAGAGATTCTGTATGGAAGTACGGTCTCAGATCCCTTGCCATGTATTCTCCAACCTCATCAGGCATTATAGGAGAAGACTCAGAGCTCTTATCTTGGTAGCACAGACTATTGACTAAAAGTGTGCCAATAATTGTTGCACACCTATCTTTAAAAAAGATTATTATTATTTTTTTTTGATAAACCTGTGTTTTGTTCGCAATTGTTTGACATCCATGAGAGCAGATTTATTTAAACAAAAGGTTAAATAATAAAGACAAATTTCTCACAGCCTTCTTTGCTCATATTTACCAAGGTTGTCAATATTAGTCGAGGGCACTGTAGCTTTAGATAACTTTAGATTATTATTATTATTTTTTTAAATAGCTTGCTTACAGTACATTACATATTATCTCCCTACAATCTATAAAATATTTTGGACATATACTGTAGCTTCATAATGCACCTGATGAGATTAATGAATAAGAGTAGCAGTGTTTACAGTGTACACATGCAATACTTTCGTGCACGGGAATTTAAAATGATCTTTTACACACTTGTATGGTGACGATGCGGGGCAGGGGCTGGCGTGTGTTGGCTCCTCCTTCAATAGCAATACCCAGAGTACTGGCGCTCTTCGGCACTCGCACCAGAGTTGACATGGGCTCCAGAAGACCAGGCTGTCAGAGTCATGGCCGTACACAGAGAGAAACACAAAGATGAGAATAGTATGAATTGGGAACGTTCTGCAAGACAGAGACGCATTCGGCTTTCATGACAGTCTTCGCCTTCTGAGACTTGACAACCGAACATACCAATAAACAAATCAGTCATGATCATTTCAAAAGGCGACAACCTGTACTTCTACCAAAGCCTCTGTAAAACGGTATTCTCTGTGTATACACATAAAGCAGAGCTTGCTTTCAGTGCAATGAGATCGTTGTTTGTTTTTTTTAATGGCAGATGAAATGAAAACAAAAGGAAGTGAATGAGAAACAAATATAAAGCATGATATTTCAACTCATATTTTAAATCACAGCTCAGACACACACATCCTTAAGCAATACTGCAGCTCACGCATCCATGTGTTTTCTCTTTTAGACTTTTTTTTTCGCTCAGATGTGAGTTTTCTCACTCGCTCTCTGTTTCTCTCGGTCTCACCGGTTTCACGGCGCTCCCCTCCCCTCCCCCTGCACTCTCTCTCAGTGGCCGAGTTCGGGCAGGACGTGGACTGCTCTCCTTGCTCAGGCGTCCCAACTCTGCGATGTCCACGCCGCTGTCCTCGCTCAGCGTCTGTCCGCTGTCGGAGAGCTGAGACAGAGTGGATCCTGGAGCGCAGACACGGACACGTCAGTCATTTTGTACTACAAAGTAGAAGGATTCATTTGTTTATGATATGTCCTCTTATTTTGTCACCGAAATGCAAGGTCTCTATAAAGCGGATGCCACATGCAGTAGAGCAGAGAGTCAAAGCCAGGCCCGTAGCTGGGAGAGACATAGATTTATCATCATAATAATCAGTAATAATGTCAACACATCAACATCGACCGCTGTTGCTATGGTGGTATGGAGTTTGTTTTTATTACATAAGCGCTTTAATAATATGTTCTAGGCTGATTCCGAGACAGAAAAGTTTGTGTTGTGTTTAATTATTTATGGATTTTTTTTTGTGTAGAGGAGAGGGCTGCATTTAATTCATATATATTATTTAAATTAGCAGTCTGAATCATTTACAGGAGCGTTTATGCGATGCTTTGCACTTCAATGTAAGTACACTGCTATGTTTTCGACGAGGAAAAAAAGGTGCTTAAGCAAGGAATAAACCATTACATGCTGTTATGAAAAGAATAATCGACAATAATTAACACTCATATGAGCATTTATACAAGATATTCATGAAAATCTGGGGAAAAAAAACATTTGTAGCCTACTCGTGCTCCTGAGTGCGTGTAAATTTCCGTATTTAGAAGATTCATGCAAACCTTGACTTGATTGACTTCAAATCATATAATTTGTAGGAATTTCTACACTTCTGTATACAATGATCCGCCATAACATTAAATGCATCTGCCTAATATTGTGTTGGTCCGCCTTCTGCTGCCAAAACAGCTCTGAACTGTTGAGGCATGAACTTTATAAGACCTCTGAAGGTGTGCTGTGGTATCTGGCACCAAGACATTAGCAGCAGATCCTTCAAGTCCTGTAAGTTAAGTTGCGAGGTGCGGCCTCCATGGATGGGACTTGTTTGTCCAGAACATCCAACAGATGCTCAATCGGATTGAGATCTGGGGAACTTGGAGGCTAAGTTCCTCAAACCGTTCCTGGACAATGTTTGCAGTGAGGCAGGGAGCATTATCCTGCTGAAAGAAGCCACTGCCATTAGGGAATACTGTTGCCATGAAGTGATGTACTCGTTCTGCAGCAATGTTTAAGTAGGTGGTACGTGTCAGAGTAACATCCACATGAATGCCAGGAGCCAAGGTTTCCCAGCAGAACATTGCCCAGATCATCACACTGCCTCCGCTAGCTTTCCTTCTTCCCATATATTACATTTACTCTTTTGCTCTGTCTGACATAGAATGATACTGCAAATTTGTGCTGTCTGTAACCAGACAAATGGAAAGACAAATGTTTAAGATGACCTCAAGCGCATTTTAAAAATTGGCACCGTACATCAGTTACAGTCATTTCAAAGGAAACTGCTTTGTCCATCAATTTACAATGACATTTTTTTTCTTGACTACTTCACCATGCATATGCAGAGTAAAGATAATACGAACCAATAATATCACCAATAAAGCTATGAACCAATAACATGTTCCATCCCCCTTCCTACACTCACCTACAGTGCCTTGCGAAAGTATTCGGCCCCTTTGAACTGTTCGACCTTTTGCCACGTTTCAGGCCTCAAACATAAAGATATAAAACTGTAATTTTTTGTGAAGAATCAACAACAGGTGGGACACAATCATGAAGTGGAATGAAATTTATTGGATATTTCAAACTTTTT
>JAFFST010052172.1:101379-113343 GCA_022414735.1 Noturus placidus
AGGACAAAACACATCAATGGAAATGAATGGCCTTGATGAAGTCAACAGGAGGGTAAGATCAGGATGGCAAATTTTTGGCTGCCTCAATTTCATCTTCAAATACAACTTTCCTCTATGTCTCAAAAGAAAAGTGTTTGATCATTGTGTTCTGCCTGCTCTTACCTATGGATGTGAAACCTGGACCACAAATACTAAAATAATTCAAAAACTAAGGGTCACTCAACGAAGCATGGAACGCCGCATGCTAAACATATCGCTATTAGACCACAAGACTAGTGTGTGGGTGCGAAGTCAAACCAAAGTAATGGACATAATCAAAAGGGTGAAAACATTAAAGTGGAAGTGGGCAGGACACGTGGCAAGAATGAAAGACCAAAAATGGACATCTGCAGTCCTAAATTGGACTCCACTGGAAGCCAAACGCCCAAGAAGAAGACCTAAGGCCAGGTGGGCTGATGACATCAGAAAGTTCGCTGGAATCAATTGGCAACAAAGGGCACGAGATCGTAGTTGGTGGCGGCATTCAACAGAGGCCTATGCCCTTCAGTGGGCCGAGAATGGCTGAAGAAGAAGAGATATATATATACACATACATATATAAAATTTATTTATTTATTTATTTTTACAGAAAAGTAGAAGTAGTCTATGTTGTACTAGCGGTAGCAAAGAGCATAAAGCTTATTCATGTGTGAGAAAAAGGAGTGGTGTTGTAGAAGTGTCTGGATTTATAAACTTATTTATAGCACATACCTAGTACATTGTACACACATGGATACTCGATTGAGGTCATGAAATTATAATGCGTACACATTAACGATGTAGGCTGCTTTGTGTGTTTCAATTTCACAATTCTTGATTGAATAAAATAATGCCCATGTTTTAATGAGTTCTCCTGTAAATAAAATGTGCCCAGTGTAATGGACAGTTTGATTTAACCGCAATATGGCATGCTGAATTTCAGGTTCTTGGATAGAAATGATTCAAAACCAACGGAGCTCAATTTAAGGCCAAGTAATGAATTCAACCTTCATATTGCGAAAAAATTATGTATTCGTGACCTCGATTCGGTATTGGAACATATCAATATATGCTGGATCAAGTGCTATTTTCTAAGCTGCCAAATACAGTGCCTTGCGAAAGTATTCGGCCCCCTTGAACTGTTCGACCTTTTGCCACGTTTCAGGCCTCAAACATAAAGATATAAAACTGTAAAAAAGTATCAACTTAAGGGGGCTGAATAATTTTGCACGCCCAATTTTTCAGTTTTTTATTTATTGAAAAAGTTTGAAATATCCAAAAAATTTCGTTCCACTTCATGATTGTGTCCCACATGTTGTTGATTCTTCACAAAAAATTACAGTTTTATATCTTTATGTTTGAGGCCTGAAACGTGGCAAAAGGTCGAACAGTTCAAGGGGGCCGAATACTTTCGCAAGGCACTGTAAGGAGAGTGGCTATATTGTTCAATTAAATCTAAATTGCAGGAAATAAAGTGATCATAACATTTAAGATTACTCATGCAACAATATACTGTACCATCAATATACTACACTCCTATTGACTTATACACTTTCCATCTTCCCCTTCATATAATCATCATATTAGTGGTTCATTTTTAAATAGTCTCTTGCTTTTACGGTACGACATATTACATTTGACAGGAAAAATTAAACACGACTTCCTTCTTTAGCTCATATTTTCTGTCCCTGATTACTTTATGGGGATTAAGGGCACTTGTTTTTAAAGTGTGCTTAAAGGCAGTGATATATGTGCTATTGTAAAAGTGTTTCTAACACTTTTAATCAAGAAAACTGACAATCTTGGGGGAATGGGGAGCTGAGAAAACCAACTAAAGCACCTGCTTAACCCGCTTCTGAATACGAGTAACTTTCCCAGTGTACATTTTGATGGAACGTTTGGACTTTAGTCACCGAATCTGAATACGGCCCTTTAAGTCGTACGTGTTCGTAGATTTATCCATAGAAAATTCTGTCCTTAAGATAAGCTTGGTCTATTATTAAACACTGTACCCTTTCTCCTCTGTATGCATAAAAAAATAAAACCCTGCACAGCATTCCATAAGTGTTTGAAAGTATCTGAAAACACCCACCCATTTTCCAAGGTTAAAGAGATTAACATAATCATGTTTTATATATATAGCACCTTTCCACAAGCTCAATGACACTTTACATGCCATATACATTTAACAGTTGAAAGTAAATTAATATACATTTCAACAGAAGTTACAATCTCAATTACATGAATTAGTAATTCTGCATCCTTCAAACTGAGAATGGGTGGAAGTCGTTAATGTGACGTAGATGCAAGAAAGCAGTGATATTTTAGGAAATGACTGTTTAACCAAATGTGTACATCATCGATACAGGCAGTTAATGAGCTGACGGCACGTGTTTCATCAAAATGTGTGGATGTATACATCCCGGTGTCATCAGCATAGCAGTGATAACTGAGACCACGGCGACAGATGATCTGTCCTAGTGGGAGAACATAAATTATGAACAGTAGTGGACCTAGTACAGAACCCTGGGGGATACCCTAAGTGAGAGGAGCAGTAGGGGATCTGAGTTTTTTAATAGATATGAAATATTGTCTGTTGGTGAAGTAGGAAGAAAACCAGGAGAGAGCAATGCCAGTAATACCAATATCTGAAAGTTGGGAAAGGAGTGTTCTGTGGCATACAGTGCCAAAAGCAGAGCTCAGGTCATGCAAGGTCAGAATACTGAGAAATCCAGAGTCAGCAGAGAGGACGAGTTTATTAATAACCTTCAAGAGAGCAGTTTCAGTGCTGTGGAATAGGCGAAAACCAGATTGGAAAGGATCATAGAGATTATGCACATTTATCCCCTTTCATTTTGCCGGTATTAATGCAATGTGGCAAAATTCTCCAACACATTCTCCAAGATTTTCTGCCAATAAAGGTCTATTTCAGCACAACTGAAACTATGATCTGTGTACTATTTCAGAATCAGAAGGACAGAATTAAAAAATTAGCACTGGAAGGTGAATCTATCTGAGCCAATTTTTGTGGACACGGACACAGAGTACGCATTATTTTTTCACTCCTGATGAAAGGAAACACAAAGGCCCCATGTATAAATGTTCAACTGTCTTCAAAGGGCGTGCAAGAAGATGCAATTTTCTGCAAATCGATGTTCCATTTTCTTTAAGATACTTCTGTATGGTGAAGGTTAAAGCTGTAGTAGGCTGGCAAAGGAGCCTCAGTCCAGTTGAGCCTCTTTCCTCAGACATGCAATTTCACAGTGTGATCTATAAAGATAAGTGTCTTACTCAGCAAAAAATATCCCACAGAGTTATTTGGCTTTGTTCATTGAAACTGGCAAGAGGAAGTGGATTTATGATTAAGATTTATTTGAGGAATTGGGATCAAATTCAAAGCAAGGATTTGGAGTAAGCAGAATAATACAGTACATGAAAGAGGGTTTGTATATATGTGACCAAGTGGGATTCATTCCATCCTCAAAGGAATCAAGGCCCCACCTTAAAGGCAACACACTAGAGACAGAAAGGACCATTTAGGTCATATAAATAATTTTTTCAGATTTTTGGATAAATCTATAACTTGTCTTCTTGTACAATGATGCAACAGAAATACAACACAATTTTTTTTATTTTGTCCTCTGCATTATCTTAAACACTTTTAAACATTGATGAATATTTTAAGCTCCACCCACTCAGCACCAGTATTGAGGAATTATTCTTAAGTGGAAGTAATTCTTAAATTAAAAGTGTAAGTCGCTTAAAAATTTACTCAAATGAAAGTGTAAAAAAATGTTTTGCTACTTTTGAATGTACTTAAGTTTCGAAAAGTAAAAGTAAATTTAAAAAAAGGTAACTATTGCTAATCGTAAAACTGTTTTTGTTTTAATGCAACTACACCGTTTTGCCTAAAAACATCATTTAATCTCTGGAAGTTTGTAATATTAACTAGAACATTAGCAAGAATTAGAAAAATAAATAAATAATGTTGCCTAGCCAATTATGTGAGCTACTGAAATCGATAGTAGTCTAACCAGACATTAACAAAGAATCCAGGCTAACTTGGGTAAATATGGACAGTTAATATGGACATCTATGTAAATTAAACTTACCTTGATAATTTTTCTATACTGATGAACTTTATTGGATTCTAACCTGAAATGACTGGATGCTAAACTGTGCCTATTCAACTGATATATTCAATTCAATTCAATTTTATTTGTATAGCGCTTTTAACCATGAACATTGTCTCAAATCAGCTTTTTCAGAAACATATAAACACAGGACACAGATTTTAAATGTGTGAATTTATCCCTATTGAGCGGCGCGGTGGCGACGGTGGTGAGGAAAAACTCCTTAAGATGATATGAGGAAGAAACCTTGAGAGGAACCAGACTCAGAATGGAATCTGGGTAATGACGGATAGTGTAAAAGTAAAAGAAAGTTCATTATGGTTTTTATATAAAGTCCGTTTTGGTGAACTACACCACTATTCACTAAAGGGGACTTGAGCGCAAAATTGTAAATATACAAACACTTTATTAGGAACACCTGTACACCTACTCATTCAGGCAATTATCTAATCAGCTAATCATGTGGTAGCAGTGAAATTCATAAAATCATACAGATACAGCAGCTTTGGGTAATGTTCACATCAATCATCAGAATGAGGGAAAAAAATATCATCTCAGTGATTTTCACAGTCTCTAGAGTTTACTCAGAATGATACAGTAAGCGGGGTCAACCCAACCTGCCTTGTCAGGAACGCACTTAGAGCCTGTTAATGCCAATCAATAATCAACTGAATTCCACAGCCTATTGGAGTATTGTTGCTGAACACGTGCATCCCTTCTTGGCCACAATTTATCTTCTAATGGCTACTTCCAGCATGATAATGCGCCATGTCACAAAGCAAACGTCATCTCAAACTGCTTTCATGAACATGACGATGAGTTCAATGTTCTTCAGTGGCCTTCCCAGTCACCGGATCTGAATCCAATTGAACAGCAGGTGATAGAATGAGAGATTCGCAGCGGGAAAGTGCACCTGAAATATCTGCAGGAATTGCGTGATGCAATCACGTCAACCACGATCTCAAAGAAATGTTTCCAGCATATTGTGGATTCCATGCATGCCATGAAGAACTGAGGCTGTTTTGAGAACAAAGGCAGGCCATACCCCAGTATTAGTATAGTGGCCGTGTAGATTCTCTTAAATCTTTCATCAGATGAGTTTCTGCTGAATTAAATTCATTGCATGCACTGGGGAGAGACAACGTGTCTGACAGGGGCTTTGTAATGAAATTACATAAGGGGACATCTTCCTTTTAAAGATTATGCCAATTATCTGTGAGCACAGACCTGTAATTAATCAAAAACGTACCAGCAAGCACATCTACGTTTACTCGAGCAATTCTTGTTTTTTTTAAAACGTTTGCCCAGAGGCTTTAATATTTTCCTATGGAAAATGAAATAGATCTTTGTACACTTCTAAAGAGAGCGCTATTTATCACTGTAATCAGGCATGGAATTATGGTATGAAATCCCAGTGGCTGTATTTAAAACAATTTACATTACATGTTAGGGTGATAATGGAGTCGGTTGATTTATACACTAAAAAATATTCATATCCAGTGAAAAGAAGTGCAATACATTACAGTGACGCCAAATAGGAATGTCCCATTCATTTTCTATATTTACACACCCGTTCATACACTTCGGACATGCCAATCAGCATACTGGGGGAGAAAACCGGAGTACCCGGAGAAAAGGCCTATATTGTAAGTAGTGTATGTAATTGTATATAGCCTAGTGCTGGGCCACGTGCCCTGGATTTGGTTACTTTTCCTTTGTTTTTAGGTACAAGTTATTGTTAAACATTATATGGTGGGAGTGGAAAGCTAGTTTATTTGAGCTTTTGTTTGTTTTTGACCAGAATGAGGGAAGCCCTTGTGTCTTTATTTTCTCTTTTATTTTGATGATGGGTGTGTCCAAAAGCCTGTAGGAAGAACATTTTTGTTTGTTGGTCTGGCTGTTAACCCACCTGAAGCCTGTTGTTTGTTTGCCTTCCACCAGTTTAAAGAAAAAGAAAACTTAAATCTGGTGTCTGTGCTTTGTGCCTGCCCTGGGACCTGGAGACGGGAGCTCTCTCTCTCTCTCTCTCTCGCTCTCTCCACTTTTTTTTACCCTCCTTTCTCACCCCTGGATGTAGAAAGGGAATAGTAATACATCCAAACAACAACAAAAAAATTCTAACATTCAGGCACAACCCACCGAACTCATTTCTCGTCGACTGCCCCACTTTTAACTGCTGTTTTCCACAGAAATCTCATGCAGTTGCACAGAACCTGGTCAACTTGTGGTGTATTACCTCGTCCCGACCGCTCCCTTTTCTCTCCATTTGTTTTCTTCGCCCCATTTTGATTATCTCATTTTTCTTTTCTTTTTTTCTCTTTTAAAAGCCTGGAACATTCATGTTTTGTTTTGTTTTCAGAACATAATGTACTTTTGTTTCCCCCTGAAGGTTCTTGGTTATTTGAAGGCTGTCCATCACACTTGTTAAAGAAAGCAGTGAATGGAATGAAAGTGCATGTTTTCTAGTCATCAGTCCAAACAGTACAGTACTGTGTATATACAGTACAGTCCTCTGCAAACGGAAATAAAAAAGCCTAACTCGTTTTGTTTGTATTATACACCAAAGACATTTGGGCTTGAGATCCAAACTTGGATAAGATACTTGAGTTTAAGATTTCAGCTTTTATTTCCTGGTATTTATATCTAGATGAGGTAAAACAACATAAAAGAGAACCTTTCGCATCAGCCCACCAAATTTGTAGGTGAGCAAAAGTATAGGAACAGATAAGCCTTGAAGTAAATTACAGTAAATAACACGTCATATTTGATTGCATATCCAGCTTGAAATAACTGCATCAAGCCTGCGACTCACTGACATCACCAGATTGTTGGTTTCTGATTTTGTCTTGCTTTTCCAGCAGCCTCTTTCAATTGTTGGTTTCACTTTTTCCGCCCCTGATGAAGTGATTTGTTGAGTTGGGAGTGTGTTTTTGAAAAAAAAAAAGAAAAACTACAGCTAAAACCCACAATTTATTACAGCTACTATATCTGTGAATTTCGCATTGCGCAGATTTTGACTTCATTCATTAATGTTGAGATTGTAATACTTCAGGCGATGACCTGTCACCGTGACCCCATTCCCGTTTGATTTATTTAGCCAAGAACATTATCATACTGGCATTGTTTTAGTCATTAAAGCACTGCAAACAGACTGAACCTAATCCATTATGCAGCCCAAACACCCAATATACATTACCACAGCTTCGTTTCCACTTACGCTATATCAATATGCTAGATTAGACAACAGCAGATGGCCATTTTACGACTCAAACCAAAACCCTAAATTGAAGCTCTTTCTACTTTTATTTATGCACAAAATATTTGGGAGTCACTTTTATAGCAAATCTATGCTGAACCATAAACAGTTCGGAGCACAAATACTCAAAATAGCTCTACAATGCTAATTGCAACGAGGTAATAACAAGTGGAAAAACAGGCCTTTGTTTGGTAGCACTGCTGTGAAAATCGCCGTGTTAACAAGAGAAACACAAGAGAACATTTCACTCAGATGGAGAAACTCACAGCACTTACCTTTCCTGAGGCTGAAGCCCCCTGATCCATAGAAAGACTACAGGAGAGAAAGAAATAACGAGAAATCAATACTGTGGCAGAAAAGAACTCAAGAATTCAAGCCTAGTGACTAACGAAAAGTGGGAAGAAAAAAAAACCACTCAGTGTAAATATACCTATAATGCTTTTGACCGTGATGGGAAACAGTAATTATTAAAGAATGGCAATTTTGCAGTGTACTAGGGCTGCACAATAAAAAAAATTCATACTGCAATTATATTGCTACACATTGCAATCACATTACGGAATTCTTTTGAACTTACTATTCAATTAGATTTTATTTCTGGGCACCATGATATGACTAAAAGAATTCTTTATGCATATATTTTTCTTTTTTTTTTATACCCTACTTTATGAATTCCTTCCACTATATCATCTTGCTCCTAATGCCTATGATCTTCATCCATTATTAGAAACACTAGGCGTAAAGTATCTTTATTAGGGCCATCAAAAGTCAGTGCATAGTTACTAAATTTCCGACTAAAATTCTACAGTTAAATGAATGTCCTGTGTTTGACTTTTAGCAACGTAATAGAAATCGATCACTATGGAGACACGTTTCCTAATCTTTTTTTATTAGCCGAATGATATTGTGTCATTTGACGTAGGAAAAATGCTCTGGATAAATCTCTACAGTTGGCGGGAAACTTGTAAAATGATCAGAAAATGTTAGGGATGTAACCTATTAATACTGCATTACTTGTATAAACAGATACATTCTAAACAGATACCAATACAGATATGAGTAAAAAAGTTTTTTTTTTTAATTTCAAATTTTTATTTGATTTATTTCAGGGGCATAGTGGTAGGGTTAATACAGTATTTACAGTCTGGTCCATTAATATTTAGACAATGACAAAGTTACTGTATTTTAGCGGCCTACTAGAGCAGTGATTTTCAAAGTGGGGGCCGTGGCCCCCTTAGGGGCCGCCCGGGGGTCCTCAACAATTTGGCGTGCCCATCCCTCCCACTAGTATGTTTTCTCTTTCTCACTCTCAGACAACCACACACAAACACACACACACACACACACACACAATCAATTCCTAATGTAATGTAAAGATGAAATTATTAATAAAAAACAAAGGGGGTATATATTCAGAAGTCGGTATTTTTAACGTGTTTTAAAGACATCTTGCAAAAGGGGGGCCTCGGTCAAATGTTAACACCACTTAAGGGGCGTTGCCCTGGAAAAGTTTGGGAACCCCTGTACTAGAGTATACTAGAGTTGCAATTAAACAATGAATATGATATTGGAGTGCAGACTATCATCATCAATTCAATGATATTTACTTCCAATTTGGGGGAAGGATGTAGGAATTACAGCACTTTGTATATGTGGTTCCACCCTTTTAATTATATGTGGTTAGAGTCAGTGACTGCCTGATGTCTGGAACCCATATGCATCACCAGACGCTGAGTTTCTTCACTGCTTATGCTCTGCCATGTATTTACTGCAGCCGACTTCAATTCCTTCTTGTTCTTGGGGCATTTCGCCTTCAGATTTGCCATCAGGAAGTGAATTGCATGCTCAGTTGGATTCAGGTCAAGTGATTGACTTGGTCATTGCAGATTCCACATCTTTGCCTTCCATAATTCTAGGGTTGGGTTTGAAGTATGCTTTGGGTCATTGCCCATATACACTGTGAAGCACCGTCTAAGCATTTGGCATTTACATTTATTTACATTTATTCATTTAGCAGACGCTTTTATCCAAAGCAACTTACTAATGAGAGCACACTCACAAACCAATGGTAGCAGAGCTGCCATGTAAGGTGCTAGCTTGCCATCGGGGGCAACTTAGGGTTCAGTGTCTTGCCCAAGGACACTTCGGCATGGAGTCACCCGGGCCGGGATTCGAACCACCAACCCTACGATTAGTGGATTATTGGACAACCCGCTCTACCGACTGAGCCACAGCCGCCCTGTATACTTCAGAATTCATCATCGATAAACACAAGCAAACCAGTTCCACTGGTAGCCACATACACCCATGCCATAATATGAGGTGGTATGCATCACATCATGAGCAGCTCCTTCCCTTCTCCATTGTCTCCTCTTGATTGCTGACTTTGGCATAAATACACCGATCTCCTAGAGGACGTTCTGGATCTGGCCAGCTGTTGTTAAGGGGCTTTTCTCTACCAGGGTAAGAATTCTTCCATCATCCACCAAAGTTATTTTCAATATTTTCCACTTGTACTGTAGAGCTTCTGCTATACTTAACTCTATACATCATCTGCATTGACACCGAAGGCGAGACGTTTCTGAGACATGGTTCTTCGGAATGCATCGAGCTGCAGATCTCGGTTAGTCTTGAGAAGAAAAGTACTTGAGTTCGAGTATTAGCTGTGTGTTGGCAAATGAGAGAATCCTACACTCTTTCTCCAGCATTATAATGAGCCCCACTCTGCCATGTTGATGAAACCATAACAGTATAAATTCGAATAGTCCTCTGCGACTGTGGCGTGTTCTGTGTAGGTGTACCTCACTTCGACTGAGCCAAGAAATAAGCTAATAAATGTCCCTTTTATAAAATGCCACCTTGCATTTTTCTCTGGCCTGGAAGTACAGCAAAACTTCCATTAGCCACGTCCCATTAAAGCCGAGGGGAAATGTGTTTGCACTGGACACAAAGGGCAATTTACCCACCACCTCTCTACAAACACACACACACACACATACACATGCATTTAAAGACCTGCTGACAAAAACACGCTCTCTGAGCATAAGCCACTACGTTTGGTGACGCACATCTTTTAAAATGAAACCTGGAAGATGCCTGAGGAATAAAAGGCATTGATCTGGGTTCAAGCTTCAGTAAAGTATACAGCGGTGACATCGGGAGCAGGCTGCAGCATTTTCACGACTCTTTTCTGCCACAGGGTTACCGGAGGGTTACGAGCTAGAAAAATACATAGATAGATAGATAGATAGATAGATAGATAGATAATATTGATCCCCGAAGGGAAATTCAAGGTCGCAGTAGCACAAGACACACAGTGCGACATACAATACAGTAACATAACAAAGACAGGTTGTACATGTGGGCTAATATAGTCCATAACCGTGTATGCAGTAAAAACAGTATTGTTATAGAGGGTCAATGGTGCAAGAACGTGTATGAGATGAATGAGATGCAGTAAAAACAGTATAGTTATAGAGGGTCAATGGTGCAAGAACGTGTATGAGATGAATGAGATGCAGAAAAAACAGTATAGTTATAGAGGATCAATGGTGCAAAAACGTGTATGAGATGGACAACACACATTGTTATAACACTGCTGTAGGAGGTCAACAATGATGTATAAGAATGTATGAACGAAAAGGTGAAGAGGCAGATAGACTATAGAGAGAAGTCTATCTCACCTCTTCCTCTAAGTGAAGCATTAAAAAGTTGTATGGCCCTAGGGACAAAAGACTTCCTCAGCCTGTCAGTTGAGCATGGCAGTGAGCGTAGCCTCCAACTGGTCAAGCTCTTTCGCTTCACGATAACGTTGTGGAGAGGATAACAGTCATTGTCCAAAATGTTGATCATTTTGTTCAGTGTCCTTTTGTCTGACACTGAAGTGATACGCTCCAGTTCAGCTCCCACAACAGACTGGCAACAACAGACTGGTAGAACATCCGGAGGAGCTTGCTGCAGACATTGAAGGACCGCAGCCTCCTCAGGAAGTACAGCCTGCTCTGCCCTTTCCTGTAGAGTTTTTCACAATTGGTTGACCAGTCCAGTTTGTTGCCCAAGTGTACTCCCAGATACTTGTATGTGTTTGCCATCTCCACCCCCCCAAATGGTGACTGGCAGCAGAGCGGGCTTAGACTTCCGGAAATCTACCACCATTTCCTTGGTCTTAGTAGTGTTGAGTTGTAGGTGATTGACTTTGCACCATTGCACAAAGTCCTCCACTAGGCTCCTGTACTCCTCCTCCTGCCCTTCCCTGATATGCCCCACAATTGCAGTATCGTCCGAAAACCCCTGCATCTGGCATGATTCTGTGTTGTAGCAAAAGTCAGATGTGTACAGGGTGAACAGGACTGGAGAGAACACTGTTCCCTGTGGAGCTCCGGTGCTGCTAATCACAGTGTCAGAGAGGCAGGTCTTCAGTCTGACGAACTGTGGCCGCTCTGTTAAATAGTCCGTGATCCAGGATGTCAGGTGAGCATCCACACCCATCTGCAGGAGCTTGTCACCCCGTCTGAGGGGTTGAATTGTATTAAAAGCACTGGAGAAATCAAAGAACAT
>JAFFST010052173.1:2243-14574 GCA_022414735.1 Noturus placidus
AAACACTTAAGTGTGACAAACATGCAAAGGAACAGGAAATGGGGAAGGGGGCAAACACTTTTTCACACCACTGTATATGAAACGTTAATATGTAGAGCTGGAGCATTGGTAGCTCGGTGGTTGGACTACTAATCAGAAGCTAAGTAAGTAAGTAATGCAAGTAATACAAGTCGCTCTGGAGAAATGCTTCTGCCAAATGCTACAAATGTAAATACAAGTTCACTTCCTCTGTAAAGGGTACAGAGGCAGTGCAAAGAGCACGGAGTAACAAGTAAAGAGGTGGCGCAAAGACCACCAGGCAAGAGGACCAGAGGCAAAGAAAAAGAGAAAAACGAGTGGCGTAAAGGACACAGAGCGAGACTAAAAGGGTCAAAAGCAACAGCGTGAAGGGTAAAGAGGCAACTGAAAGGGTACAAAGTAAAAGGTATAAGGTTAAAGGGCACAGAGGCAGCGTGAAAAGAACAGAGGCAGTGGGAAGGGTATGGCAGCGTAAAGGCAACAGAGGCGCCCGTGAAGGAGACATAAGCAAGGCGAAGGGTATAGGTGTAAAGGATACAGAGGCGGGGTAATGATAATATAAACTGATATAACGTATAACAAATGCAACAAATGTGATCATCTACCTTTTTGAGTGAGCGCGAAGCGATGATGTAGTTCATCCACTCCACACTGAGTCTGCGGCACAGCTGGATCACCTGCACGTGGCACTTCCCGGTGCGAGCAAACGTAGAGAAAAGGAAACACATGGACAGAGCATCGTCTACGTCCCGCACCGCGTCGATGAACGTCGGATACCTGTCAGAATCATCACGGCGGTCATTTGTGCATCGTGTCGAAAATAAACGAAAAGAAACCGATGCGAGCGATGCGATGTGTAAATATTGCCCTCTGGTGTTGAGAAGAAGTACCGCATTCTGCCTCACCTCTCCTTTACGATGTGGTCCACTTTGTAGGCGGGTTTGTTGTCTTTCAGCCTCTCCACAGAGCCCCACTCGGCCTTCCCGTACGCTTTCCGCAGTTTACGCACGAATATCTAAACAGGGAGAAATTACATTTTCAGGGGAGCCATTATTTGATATTTATTCAAATAAACTTAGCGATTATTTTCTAATAACAGCACGTCTTGAAGTGTTTTACTCCTCTTATACCGCAGAACAAAACTGCAGTCATTGGTAAGTGAATGTATTTGGATACATTTGGGAAATCTTATTCTTGTGTCCTAACCCACAGTGGCTCGGGGTTGCAGCGGTCTCGCTCACCTTGTACTCTCTGAACTTGCGGACGATGGGCTCGTGCAAGAGGAAGCGGATGTCTTTGAGCAGGTAGAAGGTCCTCTGGGCCGTGGAGCCCTTGTTGACCTTCTTCTTGTGTTTGGGTTCATGTGGGTAAATTCCCTTCAAGATGCACAATCGTCTACACAGACACATCATCATCTCAACGAGCACAGAATAAACAACATATCACTAATTTCACTACACGACGCATTTGATCTCAACTTAATTGAAATATCATTTTTATGTCGAGAATAAACCGTAACAGGGCCTTTAAAACTCAAAGGTGCACTTCATATCCTAAACAAGTCAGAACTCGGCTAAATAATGAAAAGTCCAACAAGAAGTACCTCGATGAAGCTTCTCAAGTGGAAAAGGGGAGGGGCTACCAGGCACTGACACTACACGCTAGAGTACACAGTGTAAATGTATTGCACGTCGTTTTGTGACACAGTTATACAGTATCCGCTCATTAAGAGTATGTTTTAGTAGATGTGACAAGTCACTTCATGTAAAATCTTATAGAAAGGTCCAGTAATCATTTTTTTCCCGCCACTTATTTAGACAATTGTAATCTGTGTGTCTGGTACAGCACTGACCTGAAATCAGCCAGACTCAGGCTCAGCTTCTTGCGCGCTTTGTTCCTGCTGATGTAGTTGGTGGCAGAGCCGCTCTCGTACTAAGGAGAAACAAGACACGTCATGACACTCCATACCCTGAGAAAGAAATTTCTTCTGAAAAGTGAAGGCAGCGTTCAAAAGCGGGACATCTCTCGGAGGCAAAGGCAGGCTCGTTAGTTAGAAAACAATAACAACGTGTCCGTTTTCATAGAACGGCCACGTTAACACGTTCGAATTCAAACTACAACCTACACAACGCTACGTTTAACACTTAGCAAGTACACGCCAACATTCACCAATATTTGGTTTACACTAAACGCTGGACAGGTAATACAAAAAATGCAATTAAACCAGAATATTCTGTATATAAGTGCAGTAATCCGTGCAAATTATACGATCTGAAGCCGACCGAGTCGAGTTTACATTTCTCTGTCTTCTGATGCATAAATTTACACACCCTCGGGAACACGAGGGAGGATAGACACTTTTCCGAATTCACAGGATATTCCCGAATTCCAAAACATGTCTTGTAAAACACTCGTGCGAATGATTTACACATAAATCTGTTCATACCCAGTTTGGTAAATGAGGCCCAAGGCTATTATACAGTCGAATACTGAGCGAACAAGCAAGTTTTTCCATGTTTAAATTGTCGAACGCTTTCCTGGAGCCGAGGCAAACGTGTTCAAGGATTTGGTGCAACATTCACACAAACATTTTTTAAAGGGTCGTCATAATTTAATTACAACACCCTTTCATTTGAATTCAACTACTACTTTATTCTATTCATCTTTTCCCTTTGTTTTTATTATTATTATTCATGTTTTCCATGCATCATATTTTATTCAATCAAATGTGCATTGTAAATAACTTATTATTATTATGCCACGGCTTATGGGGCGACTGTGTCTCAGGTGGTAGAGCGGGTTGTCCACTAATCATAGGGTTGGCGGTTTGATTCCCAGCACATGTGACTCCACATGCCGAAGTGTCATTGGGCAAGACACTGAACCCTAAGTTGCCCCTGATGGCAAGTTAGCACCTTGCATGGCAGCTCTGCTACCATTGGTGTGTAAGTGTGTGTGAATGGGTGAATAAGACACAGTGTAAAGCACTTTGGATAAAAGCGCTATATAAGTGCGCCATTTACCATTTACAATCACAGACATTATTTATTTACTTTTACTGGTGTCACATACAGCAACACAAATAATAATAATAATAATAATAATAATAATAATAATAATAATAATAGTGTGTGTGATTGTATGTGAGACCAGTAAAGACAAAAATAATGTTGCCTGTGGTTGTAGGTGGCATAATAATAATATTAAGAAGAAGATTATGCCTCTTGGGATAGGCTCCAGGTTCCCCGTGACCATGAAAAGGAGTAAGCGGTTGAAGATGGATGGATGGATGAAGATTATTATTACTGGGACTCGTGTATTGTGACATTACGACACTTAACTTGACAAAAGGGAATTATAATTACAGGTAGTAAAAGAAAGGTAAATAGATCAACATGAAAAATGTTTTAAATCACATTTCTATAATAATATTCCACACAATTACCCGCAAACTAAAAGATGCTTTTCTAAGATTTTTTTTTTTCTTCTACAAATGATTTCTGCCTACATTTCCCCTCTAATGTGCTTTATTGTTTGAACTCTAGTATGGAAGAGGTGATCTTATGAACTAGAACTGTGTCCCACACTCTGCACCACATGCAGGACAGGAGAAGCTCCTCATGTCCAGATGAGTGAGTCAGGAGCGCTTAATACGTTAAAAAAACTGCGAACATTATATTATATTATATTAGCTTATATTACTTAACATAACTGAGCATCCAGCATGCAGGAAAGAGATGACGTAATCCACAATGATTAAAGCAACGTGTAGAGATCCTGTTCCAGTCCCACAGTGTGACCGTCACATCGGCCCAAAGCGACACGAACGACTCTTATCTTACATTAAAGCGCGTGCTGTACTCACCTTCTTCTTCTGTAAACCCCCCATTCCGGAGAATTTTACACACACGTGCTACACTGCAAAGTGAAAACTCACACTGCTATATTTATAAACACGACAAAAGCTAAACACTCAAACCCGCAGCCAACAGAGCTCGGTCTACATGTGCGCTGAGTGACGTCATTAACCCGCGACAGAAGGACCTCTGTGAGTGTCACAGAGAGCGCCTGAATAAAAACAAAACAAACGTAACATGTTATTAAAAGCCCCCCCCCCCCTGCTCCCTCTTCTGTCTGTATTTCATTTATTTTCTTTGCCCCGTTCTCTTTCTTTCTTTTTGTCAAGTATATATTTTTTATTGTTAACTTTTTTATTTCGGTCAGATATTTAAAAAAAATTATTTCTTCCTTTCTTTTTTCTTCTTAGCATTCTTTCTTCTGTTCAACATTTTTTTGCACTCTTATTAACTTTCCTTCTTTCTTTCGCTTTATATCAGTCACTTTCTTTCTTTCTGTCAATGTTTTTCATTGTTGTTAGCATGCTTTGCCTTTCTGAAAATTATTTTTGCACTCTTATTAGCATTCTTTCATCCTTTCTTACTTCATGCCATTTGTTTCTGTGAAAAAGAAATAATTGATTTGATGAAAATGAGTAGACTATTATACAGAGAATATATATATATATATATATATATATATATATATATATATATATATATAAAATTACACACGGGCGCATGGTGGCTTAGTGGTCAGCACGTCCGCCTCACACCTCCAGGGTCCGGGGTTTGAGTCCTGCCTGGGCCAGTTTGCATGTTCTCTGGGGGCTTCCTTCGGGTACTCCGGTTTCCTCTCCCAGTCCAAAGACATGGATGATAGTCCAAAGATAGGCTGATTGGCATGTCTAAAGTGTCCGTGGTGTATGAATGGGTGTGTGAGTGTGTATGTGATTGTGCCCTGCGATGGACAGGCACCCTGTCCAGGGTGTACCCCGCCTTGTGCCCGATGCTTCCTGGGATAGGCTCCAGGTTCCCTGTGACCCTGATAAAGGAGTAAGCGGTAGAGGATGAATGGATAATTACACACACACAATTCTGACACTTTCACTGATATTATGTTTTTTTTTTAATCAATGAAAAACCAGAGATGGAAAGAGAGATATGTGGTTTTATTATTATTCAATTATTTCCTGAGTATCACTTTAATAACCAACATAATTAGATAAAGGGCTCTGTGTGTGTGTGTGTGTGTGTGTGTGAGAGAGAGAGAGAGAGAGAGAGAGAGAGTCAATCTATCCACAGTCATAGCTTCTCTGGTTGACACGACGGACGGCAATTTACGAAACATGGGAGTTTTGGCGTTCTTTAAAGAATTCTTCCTGGGGTTCTGGGATTATGAGACCCCGAAGATCATGGTAGTGAAGAACAGGAGTCTGGGCGTCATTTACAGATCTGTCCAGCTTCTGGTCATCACATACTTCATTTGGTAAATATTTGCATGTCTTCCATGAAGTAGCTTTCTAAGACGTACCTGAGAATACTAAGAAAGTGAGTGTTTTCTATTAATATTCTCTAATATTTCTGTAGTAATGTTGTAGTACAATAAAATACTACACAGAGTAATAAAGCATACAATATTAACAATAAATCTTAATAAACAATCTTAATAAACAATCTTAATAAATTCACAATACATCCGAATAATAAAATATTCATTTTACATGCTTGCTTTCGTGTTTAATATTTGGTCAGTAATATTTCGTCTTGATATTTTATGTGTCTAAAAGACTTATTTATTTTTATTTTTTTAAACATTTCTATTTGTTTTCCTGCTTTGAATAATTAAAGTATTATTCCCCCCCACACAAACAAATAGTAACATTAATGCCTTTTAAAACACCTAAGGACCGCTTTATTGATCGAGTCATCTCTAGACAGATGTGCGCTAATAAATATAAAAGGCAGGCAATGCTTTAAATAAGCACAAGACCACAAGCTTTATTCCTGTGCTAGAGTCCAGTCGTTGTTCTGAGAGATGAAATAACAGCGTAGTGAGCGAGCAATTTAATGAACAAAATTCAATTGTGACTGCCATTAGACTAACAGTAAGTGCTGCTCTTTGCTCGCGTCTTTAAATCAGAAGTAAGACAAGACAAAAGCTCAAACAAAACAAACCAAGGAAACTGGATGGTCTGTTCATATTAACACCAATATACTGTTACATTTATATGAACCCTTTCAAGCATTCTTTATATGTTTTTTATTCCTTTTTTTATTACACATAAAATGTTAGTGTGAGATTTATGCAAAAAAGCATGGTAACAATTTCCACACATCAAGTCGTAGTAATTTAGTAAGGTTTATACAGCACCATCGATTATTCCAGTAAAATATGTAAGTGTAAAGTACAATTCTCATATGGAAGTAAATTTAACTAGCCAGTTTTTTGTTTGTTTGTTTGTTTGTTTGTTACTTAAACATGAGTTGAATTGTTAACTATTCCACTGATAAAACAAGCAAAATTTTACTTTTAAAAAAAATTTAATTTGTGTATTTATTATTTGTGTGTAGAAAGTTTGTAAAGATACACCATGCTGCATTGGGAATTCAGTCCAGAGTCTATGAGCAAGAGAAATGAGCATAATGATTTATGTTATGTTATGTTATGATATTACAGTGATCTCTAGCGATCGGAAGGTAATTTACATCTTAATTCTTAAGAAACACATCTTAACTTTTCCTAAATAGCCTTCAATTGACTGTCCAAACGTGCAGGAAAGGGTTAATCCGTTTATGTAATTATATAGAGTAGGTGTGCCTGTATGATGTAGTATCATGGTATCCTTATATCATATACAGTAATGCACACCATTAAAGCATCTCATAATAGTTCTACTAAACGGAGAGTGCAGCGTGAGATTATTTAATGGCGTCCTCTTTGAAAATATTAAGTTAGCAGATATCATTATATATAACAAATCACTCGCGGTGCAAAGGGTTATCATTGTTATTGTTATTCATAACAGTAACTGATTTAAACGTGAGTGTACAGAATCCGTGTATGAAATCGCAGGACTCATCAACAGTTATATTTATATTATTATACATTTTGAAGCGTGTCTCCTTATACATAAATATACACAAACTCTCATAGGATACGACGTTTTCCAGAATAAATGCTGCTTTTTCAGGTTCATGCGAATGATTTGCGAATAAATTCTTGATGATTTCTAACTACACCGCGACTCTTATTGAATTCTCAAATCTGATTGGTCAGAAGGTGTTGATTAATTTTCTATAACAGTAGCTCTGATTGTACTTCCAGTTGTTATTCAAATCACAGGTTTATATTAATGCACTCTGGCTAATGTCTTATGGTTTCTATAGTAACAGTTTACACCGGGACGGGTATGGTGGATTAGCCACATAATCCAAGGCTAATAAGAATAGAAAACAATAGAAAATGTGTTGTTGTTTAAAGGTGAAGCTTTCTATAACAAGATGTTTATTTATAACATTTATGGAAGGAGTCTCCAGTGTCAGTGTTTATTCAGCAAGTTTTCCACCACAGGAAGGTCTTCAGAACAGAGGAGTTTTCACTATCTGGTTGATCTTGTTAACTTCAAGAGAGAAAGAGAGAGGGAGAGAGAGAGTAGGTGGGAGAGAGAGAGTGTTTGTAGCTGCTATACTGTTAATGATTACTTGTCTCTAGGATATTCTGAAACTATAAATGTAAAAAAAACCCTGACATGTCATTCAATAATTAATAAAAAAATGTAATCGGTTGCAATTTGCTGTGGTATATAAGGAATAAAACACTTCCTTACTTACAGTATTGTCTACGTTTATTTGCAGGTATGTGTTTATCAGTCAGAAGGTATATCAGGAAACAGAGGACCGTCCAGAGAGCTCCGTGTACACTGAGATGAGAGGGGTGGCCATACTGGGAGAGAGTGTACGGGACACGACCGAGTATGCCAAGCCGTCTGAGGTGAGAGAGGAGAGAAGACACAACACAATACACACTGGCAAGTACAAGAGGAGTCATGAAAACCATTCAAGGCAGCTGTGGCTCAGGTGGTTGAGCGGGGTGTCCACTAATCCACTAATCGTAGGGTTGGAGGTTCGATACCCGGCCCATATGACTCCACATGCCGAAGTGTCCTTGGGCAAGACACTGAACCCTAAGTTGCCCCCGATGGCAAGCTAGCACCTTGCATGGCAGCTCTTCTACCATTGGTGTGGGAGTGTGTGTGAATGGGTGAATGAGACACAGTGTAAAGCACTTTGGATAAAAGTGCGCCATTTACCATTTACAGTGCTTATTAATACAAATGATAACATGACCCTTTATGCGCTCGGCTTTTTCTCTGATAAAGTGACATGACACACCTACTTTACAGTATTAAACAACAGATATCAGAATCGACAAGTCAGTGTGTATTAGCTGTTACTATCAAAACAGTAACGTATTACAACGGGTTATAGCCGGAACTACCTGTGCTGTTAAACGCAAATAATGCACACCTTCTAACCAATCAGATTTGAGCATTCAACCACGCTGTGCTACTGTATGATATCATCATAAGAGAATGGACTTACATTGATATGCTAGCTCAACTGTACAGTAAACAAGCTTTTTAGGGATATACCGTATGACATATGGTTAAGTCAAGTGGGCGGAGCTTACACTTTCCTCAAAGTTGCTAATGTAATGAAAAATAATGCTGAAAGAAACATACAGTGCTGTGAAAAAGTATTTGCTTCTGTTTTGTGTATATCTCGTAAGAAATACAACATAAAACAAAGGCAAGCTGAGTGCAAACACACTGCAATTTTTATTTTTTTTTAAGCAAAAAAAAAAGAAAAATTATCCAACACCTATCACCCGTGTGAAAAACTAATTTCCCCCTTAAACGTAAAAATCTAGTTGTACCAGCTTTAGCAGCAATAACTGCATCCGATCCATTCCGATAACTGGAAATTAGTCTTTCACTTTTACTTCTAGGACTTACTATTTATTTCTATGCTTTGGATCGTTAACTTGCTGCATAATCCAGTTGCGCTTGAGCTTCAATTTATGGACTGAAGAGAGGACATTCTCCTTTAGGATTTTCTGATAGAGAGCAGAATTCATGTTTCCCTCAATTATAATAATAATAATAAATTTTATTTATAGAGTGCTGTCAAAAGCAGCTTCTCAAAGTGCTTTTCTGTAAGTTATTGCAAGTTGTCCAGGCCCTGAAGCATCAGAGCATCCCCACACCATCACACTACCACCACCATGCTGTTCCGTAGGTATGATGTTCTTCTTGTGGAATTCGGTGTTTAGTTTATGCCATATGTAACAGGACCCGTCTTCCAAACAGTTCCACTTTTGACTCATCCATCCAGAATATTCTCCCAAAAGGTATAAATTGTGTTTTGGCAAAATTCAGACAAGCCTTAATGTTCTTCTGGGTTAGCAGTGGTTTTCACCTCACCACTCTTCCATGGATTCCATTTTTGCCCAGTGTCCTTTCTGATAGTGGAGTCATGAACATTGTCCTTTATTGATACAAGAGAGGCCTGTAGATCCTTTGATGCTGTCCTTGGCTCTTTTGTGACTTGCTGGATGAATTGTCGCTGTGCTCTTGGAGGAATTTTAGAAGGTCGGCCACTTCTGGGAAGGTTCACTACTGTGCCGAATTTTTTCATTTGGAGATAATGGCTCTCACTGTGGTTCTTTGGAGTTGAGCTTTGTAACCCTTCCCAGACTGATGTATTTCAATCACCTTCTTCGGCATCATTTCTGGAATTTCTTTCAACTATGTCGCAGTGTGTTACTGAGTAAGACCTGTTAACTAACTTCATGCTGTTGAAAACGTTCTATGTAAGTGTTGATGTGATTGAACAGGGTTTGCAGTAATCAGACCTGGTTGTGTCTAGTCCAGCTGAACCTCATTATGAATGCAGTTTCATAAATTTGGGGAATTAGTAACTACGGGCGCAAATACATCTTCACACACCCAGTTTGTATTGGAGAAATTTTTTTGCTTCAATAAATAATATTATTTAAAAACTGTATTTTGTGTTTACTCAGGTTGCCTTCGTTTTATCTTTAATTTTGTTTAAAATTTCTGAAACAATTTACTATGAAATATTTTTTCATTTATTCATATTATATTCTGATTGTTACTCCGGTGGAAGATGTATTCTAGATGCAGTTCATTTGAAACAATTTCTTTGACGTGACCAAAATGATTATTTCTACCTGTTGAAAATAGGATCATGTTCAGGTCATGTGACTGAAATAAAAGAGTCAAACGAGTGACACTCACCTGCACACTTTCTTCTGGATCCCCAAATATGGCTTTGCGTGTGTGTGTGTGTGTGTGAGAGAGAGAGACATAAATATAGAAATTCATAAATATATTGTACTTCATAATAAATATTAAAGTAGTATAGGCATAAAATGGGACACACGGGTTCTTTCTGATGCCTCTGTATTTACTTCCCAGGGTGGTGATGTCATTAGTACAATACTGAGGAGGGAGGTGACACACAATCAAAGACAGGGCAGGTGTGCTGAGGTAAACACATGCTCACGCACACACGTGAAATACATTTTCAGCTCAGTTCTCAAGTTCCTGTAGCTTGTGTAAATTTCAGGGTGGCTATGAAGCCTTAATTAATGTTGTCATTATGTCACTGTCATTTTGCAACAAGGGGCAAATCAGATGTTCTGCAGACGAAACCTTGTCCTGACCATAATGATGTACATGTCACCACTGCGTTGTGTGATTTTAATCACTAGACACACACAACTCGTGCGTTCTGACGCTACTTGTTGCTTTGTGTGTGTTTGTTGATTCAGCATTTCAACATCCCAAATGCAAACTGCACCTCAGATGCTGACTGCATCCCGGGCGAGCTGGACTTCGATAGCCACGGTGAGGATCTGAGGACTAAACGAGGACTGAATAATTAGCAATCAAATAAATCTAATCAAATCAAATATCCCATACACACTCACTGTCCACTTTATTAGGAACAGCTGTACATTCAGAACATGAGAGTTATCCAATCAGCCAATCATGTGGCAGCAGCACAATGCATAAAATCATGCAGAAACAGGTCAAGAGCTTTGGGTAATGTTGACATCAAAGATCAGAATGGGGAAAAATGACCTCAATGATTGTTTGTACCACCGAGTGAGCGACAGATCTGTGGGTGGAGACGCCTTGTAGATGAGGAAAATGGCCAGATTTTGGCCATTGTGGTGAGCAGAAAAGCATTTCAGCATGGACGAAACATCAAACCGTGAGGTGGATGAACTACAACAGCAGATCATCACATTGGGTTCCACTCCTGTCAGCCAAGAACAGGAATCTGAGGCTATCACGGGAACAGGCTCACCCCAACTGGACTTCTTCCAGTCTTCAACTGTCCAATTATAGTAAGAAATTCCCAGGAGACCAGCAGTTTCTGAAATACTCTAACCAGCTCTTCTGGTACCATCATCCACGCCACAGTCCAACTCACAGAGAGAACACTTTTTCCTTCATTCTGATGTTTGATGTGAACATTAACTGAAGCTCTTGACCTGTATCTGCATTACCACTGGTTTACTTTCAGAAATATTACCCAGATGTTTAATTCGACTGTATACAATATGTCGCCTACTTCATGGAGTCATGGTTTTATTCCATTCTATTCAATAGAGTACATTTGATCATAATTTTACTATGATTTCCACCATGACGAATTAAAAACATCATGGACTTCCTTTCTATGCTTTACGGATCCCTGAATGATACCAGGAACCCAGTGTGAGAACCATGGCTCTGTAAAGCCAGTAGTAATCGATTCAACATCAGGAAATAATGCTTAGTCGTCCTCGGAAACTAGGAACCTTCAGCTCTGTAAAGACCTTCCAAGGAACCCATGTTTCTTCAAGTGTAATGTTACATTAACCTTCTCTTTTCATCGCAGGTCAAAGAACAGGACGCTGTGTACCTTACTACAATTACACCTTTAAAACCTGCGAGATCAAAACCTGGTGCCCGATCGAGGAGGCTGCTGCAGAGATGTAATTACAGTTTTAAATGCCACCGTCCATTTGTTAGGAAAAAAAGAAAAAGAAAAAAAAAACCCTTTTCCTTCCTTTTTAACCCACAGAGAGCCACCACTGGAAGAAGCAGTCAACTTCACAGTCTTCATCAAGAACGCCATCTATTTCCCAAAGTTCAAAGTGCTCAGGTGAGTCATCCCTAATCTGGTCTTGGCCAGGTCTCCAATAGCATACGATTTTGGAGAACCGAGGAACGTGAAGGCTAGCATGTGATATGTCCAGGACACGTGAGCCAATAGCAGCCAATCATGTATTTTCACTCTGTTACAGTGCCTTGCAAAAGTATTCGGCCCCCTTGAACTGTTCGACCTTTTGCCACATTTCAGGCCTCAAACGTAAAGATATAAAACTGTAATTTTTT
>JAFFST010052173.1:15876-39450 GCA_022414735.1 Noturus placidus
TGATTACACACAGGTGGATTCTATTTATCAACATTAGACATTTAGGTCAACATTGGATCATTCAGAGATCCTCACTGAACTTCGGGAGAGAGTTTGCTGCACTGAAAGTAAAGGGGCTGAATAATTTTGCTCACCCAATTTTTCAGTTTTTTATTTGTTAAAAAAAGTTTGAAATATCCAATAAATATCGTTCCACTTCATGATTTTGTCCCACCTGTTGTTGATTCTTCACAAAAAATTACAGTTTTATATCTTTATGTTTGAGGCCTGAAATGTGGCAAAAGGTCGAGCAGTTCAAGGGGGCCGAATACTTTCGCAAGGCACTTTAAATCACAGAAAAACACCCTCTTCCACATACCCGGGTTTGGGGATTGTGTGTAGATGGGTTTAGGGTAATAGATGTTTTAACATGGGAAATGTGCAGGAAAACAGGTCAGCGTGAGCCCTGGGATCCGATGGTACGTAGTTGTGTTGGTAATTCACACACTATTGTAATAGCATTTGAGGTGTTTGTAGATTAATTCTATAAACAGTAAGCACCCCCAGATTTTTCACATGTAGCACACGTAGACATGTGACTTTTCTCACATAAAGGACACACTTTTTTCTAACATTTTGATAGCTATATGCATAATTGAGTTTAGTAATAGTAAAAAGTGATATAGTTAATGTAGAGTAGATTCCTTATTAAAGAGCCATAGGGGGTCCAAGCATTTCCCAGAACCACTGCTGAATTGTAAATGCACTGAACATCTTTCCTTATACTGTATGTATGTGTGTATCTGTATGTGTGCCCTATACCTTCCTAGCATCTTCCTTTAAAACAGATTTTATGGGCAAAAAACCCCCCGAAGCTTTCTCTTTATCAATTAAGGGTGAACATCAAACCGAGGAAGCTTAAGAAGCTTAAGAAGTGTCATTACCACCCCGAGACCAACCCGTACTGCCCTGTGTTCAGACTTGGCTACATCGCCGAACAGGCCCGAGAGAAGTTCAGCGAACTCTGCAAAACTGTGAGTCAGAAATGATCTGAACATCCAGTCAGGTCCATAAGTATTTGGACAGCGACGCAATTTTCAACATTTTGCCTCTGTACACCACCACAACGGATCTGAAAGGTAGACTTTTTAAACAACATTTTCACAAGCTCAAAAGTAATTGGACAATTGACTAATTAGCATTTTCATGGCCGGGTGTGGCTTGTTTCCTCGTTATGTCATGACAGATTAAGGAGGTAAGAGGTTGGGAGTTGATTCCAAGTGTTGACTTTGCATGGGAACTCTAAATATGCAGTCCAATGAGGTGCCGATGCGAAGTGAAGGAGGCCATCATTAGGTGGAAAAACACAAAACGGAACCAGAGAAATAACAATTACACATTCTTAAAAATGTGTAAAAAAAAAAAAAAAAAAAGGAACGCACTGGTGAGTTCAGCAACACCAAAAGGCCTGGAAGACCATGGCTGTAGTTCCTAAACGGTTAATGCAATGTTTTTGTTAAACCCCTTGAATTAAAGATGCAACTCGTCGCTTCAATTATACCTTGATTGCTTCATTTCAAATCCATTGTGGTGGTATACAGAGGCAAAATTAGGAACATTGTGTCACTGTCCGAATACTTATGGTCCTGACTGTTCAAGACTGGAAAGAGCTATTTGCTTTGTAAATAAATTCAGGCGCCAATGAGGACTCGGTCGGACGTCGCACAATTGAACAAACCAAATAAATGCCTTCAGTTTGCATGGAGCAACTGTTTATAGCTTCTGTAACGTAATCGATAAGAGAAACTAATATGTGAGAGAGGGGGTGTGCTGTTAAAGGAAAATAATCCAATGACCGTTGAGTATTACGCGACTTGAAATTGTCGCTACAAAGCTGATTCGTTTCCAATAACAGCACACGCTGAAGTGTTTTATTCCTCTTATACCACATTGGTCAACTCATTACACTGAATATTGTAAAACAACGTCCGCTAAACAAGTTAGTTCCTATTACCCGTGCCATTATAGCAGCCATAATAAGACGTTTTGTGACATTCAGCGCGTCTGTATCATCTAAAACGATCTGCCTCTTCTTCAGGGCGGAGTGATCGGAGCGTTTATTAACTGGAACTGCAACTTCGACGTTGATCGATCATTATGCGTTCCTACTTACTCGTTTCGGAGGTTGGACCTCAGGAAAACACTGACCAGCTCGGGTTACGACTACAGGTCCGAGCTAGTCTCTTAAAATTCATAAACTATGATTTTCTTACTACTTCACTATTCGTGCTCAGTGAGATACATTTTGAATGTAGGAATCCTTATGAACATTTCAGGGTTTGTTTTGTTGTTTTTTTCTTCAGGTTTGCCAAGTACTACTACAAGGACGGCGTGGAGTACAGATCACTTGTAAAAGCGTTTGGGATTCGTTTGGACGTCATTGTACACGGACATGTAAAATCAGATTACCGAAAACACTTTATTCGATGTTTATTCATAATACACACATTGAGAACGAAATAGTTATTTGTATAATAATAATAAATGACATGCAAAGCTTGAGTTAAGATACCTTGAGTTGGTGATGGTTGTTTTCATAATTTATTGGAATATTTTTTGTCCTTTAAAACTTTTAAAGCTGCATTATATGCTATATAAACAAAAGTTATACTATTATACCACAGCACTGCTAAATTCTCAAATCTGATTGGTCAGAAGGTATTGATTAATTTCCTTAAACAGCAACACTGACAGTAATTCCAGTTACAAACCAAATTACAGGGTAATATTAATGTGGTCGTTTAAACGCTTGATTGTTTCCATAGTAACAGCACACAAATTCATATAGACTTGTGCAGGAGTGCCGCATAAATTGTCATGTAAGTGTTGATTATAGCGACGTTTTCTGTTAATTTAACATTCATGAAAGGAGTCTCCGGTGTCAGCACTATGTATAGCGAAAGTGATAACAGGAACCGAGACATTTCGGGCAGGGACGTTCCACAATCGTAAAATGTAACTATAATAGGATAAAACATACAACGTGTCATTCTTTAATAGTGTCGGCAAATAGTGGTACAAGAGGAATAAAACACTAAGAGATGTGCTGCTGAAGGACTTCGAGGTGATAATAATAATAATCCCATTTCACATCTGGCAACAACACGCAACCCAGTCATTGATTATTTTTTCGGTAAAAAAGTGTTTTATGATAATGGAACGTCATTATAAGGCTACAGTAGAAGAAAAATTTCTATTAGTTAGGTTTGAAAATACGGTTTGTTTGTTTTTCCAGGCAGGAAAATTTAGCCTCATCCCAACCATCATCAATGCAGTCACAGCCATGACCTCAGTGGGAATAGTAAGTATCGACTTTGTCTTGGACAAACGTATCATGAACTGATATGCAGACTTTGTGGCGAGAACCCCGATCTTTCATTTCCCACCTCTCTCTGTAAGTGCTCGATCATCTGTGATTGGATCATGCTGACGTTTATCGATAAGAACGAGGTCTACAGCGGAAAGAAGTTCGACGATGTAAGTAGAACCTTCAGACCCTGACATCATATTCAAGTTGTGGAAAGCCGCAGCAATGCTCCTGGTAGCTAATCAGTTAGAATTTATACGAATGTTTAATGGTGGGATTGTAACAAAGCTGGAAATGATGCAATTGTTTATTATTATTTATTAAAAACGGTTAAGATACAGATAGCTTCACAGATAGGATCAGAGTGCTTACGTACATAGCTCAGCATCTCTAAAGGAACTTATTAGGGTATTGTGTTACTCTTTAAGCTAACGCCTCTCTCTTTGCTGTTCACGATGACGTCATTCATTATGGTCTGTTTTTAATCCAAAAAAATAATATATCATAATTCCAGATCACTAAGGACCCCCGCCCGCCAGTCTTCACAGAGATCACTCTCACCAGCTACGGCTCCACCCACTCTGACCTCTCAGACGGGGTGCCATTGTGAGACTCCACCCCGATGCAATGTGAAAAGAAAAAAAAAAAAACCCGAGTGCGACGAGATAGGCGAACAGGAACTTTTTAAATGTAAAGGACTTGTGAAGAGGGAATAAAGCAAAAGGTGATATGAGACAGTACAGAGAAACGAAAAGAAAGCTTCTGCTTCAACGTACAGTATAGAAAACCTACATATGAGCTCATCTGAACTTAAACTACAATAAAAACTCACATACTGACTAATAATATGGCTGTTCTGTGGATGACAACAGTCGTCATGTTAATCTGACATACTGTACTGTACATAAGATGACAGACTATTAGGCATGTATTGTAAATAAAATCCATATTTAAGGTTGTTGGGAGAAAATACATAAATAAATAATGTTTCAAATAATAATAAAATCATATAAACCTCCTATAAAGCTCGTTCTTCTTTACACACGCGCCTGTGTTTTGTTGGATTTAAAGCCACAACCTCGACCAATAATCCTTCTTTTTCCAAGAAGTGCTGCCATAAAAGGAAGGACGAGGATGAAATTCTTCTTGTCGGGGAGCCACTCACTTCGCCATAATCTGATAACGGGCAGCTCTTCCTGTGAGATGAGCTTTCATAATGAGATTGAAGAGAAAGCGTTACTACATCCACCCAACCCGTGCCAACGTGTGATTAATAGCAGCTCATCGATTTTCCCCGAGCTCGCACTTTTGAGGTTTATGGATCGGCCTCCGAAGAGACTGGCTTAAAACCACACCTCTGTAGCCAGGGCAGCAGACGGAAACCAGATCCCACATCCAGACAGAGAGCTGTTCTACAGGTTTGCGCTTAAGAGGTTCGGTTTCTACCGCTTCCTCTTATTGTCATCCACTGTTCAGAACAGGACAACGATCGGGTCGTTACAAAAAGGGCCGTTTCCTCCTGTGTATACTCCAATGACCTCAACGTTCAGGTCTGACGCCATACACCATCGGTACACCAAATACTTAGGCATTATGTTTATCCATTTATTTTTTTTCCTACATTTTTGGATCCCCACTAATCCATCCATACATCCTCTTCCGCTTACTCCTTTATCAGGGTCACGGGGAACCTGGAGCCTATCCCAGGAGGCATCGGGCACAAGGCGGGGTACACCCTGGACAGAGTGCCAGGGCACAATCACATACACACTCATACACCCATTCATACACTACGGACACTTTAGACATGCCAATCAGCCTACCATGCATGTGTTTGGACTGGGGGAGGAAACCAGAGTAGCCGGAGGAAACTCCCGACGCACGGGGATGCATGGGGAACATGCAAACTCCGCACACACGTCCCTGTGAGGCGGACGTGCTAACCACAAAGCCATGGTGTGCCCCGGATCCCCACTAATATTCTCACAAATTTGGGCTTGCCAATTCCCACCCACTAGTCAGCTCTCTCCATCACCCCACCACAACCAGGGAGGGTAACGACTAAAACGTGCTTCCTACGAGACACACGTGAAGTCAACCGCAACATCTTTTCAAACTGCTGCTCATGCTGCATCACAGCTCTCTGAGGAAAGCGCTCTTCCTCATACACAAGCTCAGGGACATCCACGATTGGCTAGCATGGCTGTAATTGACAGGAGCGAGAGAGAGAGTGTAATGCCATCCCTCCCATACTGAGAGTACAGCCAAATTTGCTCGACCCTTGGCCAAGGATGGTTGTGTCATCTTCAGGATTCGAAGCTCTCAATCTCTCGATGTTGTGCCACTCGAACGACTGTTCCTAATTTTGACTATTTTCTTTTGGTACAACCGCTTAAGTAGCTTTTTTTGGATGCACAATAACCAAGAGTCAGTCTCGTCTAAGATTTTTACAATGCATTTACATGCATTTTTTTAATGACGTCTGAGTTAAAGCTGCTCACATGTACACTATACAGCCAAAAGTATAAATGTGAACACCCGACCATCACAGACTTATGTCCTTGTTGAACATCCCATTCCAGATTTATTCCCTCTTTCCTGTTATAAGCTCCACTCTTCTGGGAAGGCATTCCATAAGATTTGGGATCGTGGCTCTGGGGATTCGTTTTCATTCGGCTTCAAGAGCATTAATGAGATAGAGGCACTGATGTTGAGTGAAGGAAATTGTAATTCTACAACATATAAAGACATTCTACACAGTTGCAGCTTTGTAGACATTGGAGAAGAAACACTTATGGGTGAGTTTTTGGTGTCCTTTTGCATTTGAATGATCTATAGATCAATAAGGTGCTCCATTTCCTCCACTGCCCAGAAGAACCCTTTGTCACGAAAGTTGAAACAGGAAGTAACGTGACAAGTTGAACCAATCACGTTATTCGGCATGCAACGCCGAGAGCAGATAGCTTCCACGCTTGATGCAGACCACACCAGAGTTTGGACCTGGCTTTCAAGACAACCCAGGATTGATTCTCTAGACCAGTGGTTCCCAAACTTTTCCAGGGCAAGGCCCCCCAAATGGCATTAACATTTGTCCGAGGCCCCCCTTTTGCAAGATGTCTTTAAAACACATAAAAAATACAGACTTCTGAATATATCCCCCTTTTTATTTATAATTATATCTTACATATTTACATCATATTAGGAATTGATTGTGTGTGTGGTTGTCTGAGAGTGAGAATTTATTTTTCACACCAAATTGTTGAGGCCCCTCTTGCGCCCCCTGGTGGCCCTCACTTTGAAAACCACTGCTCTAGAGTGCTGCAGGGCTCGAAGACACGTCAACAAATGTACGGAATTCACCAGGGGAAAAATGTCCCAAACCCCCCCTCCCTAGATAGAAAGTCTCGAGGACTTTGATTTATTTGTCCAATAAATAACGTCAATAGCGTTCGAGATGTACCACAATACCGCTTTACTGAAAGATATCTGGTCAAATATAACAGCAGAGCTGGCAGCAAGAAAATCCGAGCGGATGAAGAGGAAAAACTATTTTACCGCCAATAAAACCCCACAGAACAACAACATTTACACCCCCCCGTCCATAAAACAAGCGACCCAGGACAATGAACATGTGCTACAACTGGAAATCAGTTACATACGTCTTCAGATTTTGGGAGGAAAAAAATTCTGTATTGTTGGAAAAGGCATCACTGCAGACCTTATGCTCAATAGGTTTCTATTTATGTCCTGTGATATCTCCCATCTACTGCAGCTTCCCGCTCAACGTATTTAAGCAGGGTCTGAAACCAGACCTCATGAGATGCTTTAGGAAATATGCTGTAATGTGATCAAGGCAGAGTGGCACTACTCTGAAGAACAATCGGCGTTTGTCTGGACATTACAGGATGTCCAAGTAATACAGTAACGTTTATTTAAGCAAAAATAACCATGCAATGAACAGAACTAATCAAAACTCCAACAAGAAAATTCCCCTTCACAACCGAGTCAATTGAAGTCACTTCTAACTCATTTGAGCAAGCACCAGGGTTTATAAATCGGTCCTACAGTATATTTCACTTCTTTTATTATTATTTATTGTGATTTTATTTCAAATGTGTCATTTCATTTAGCATTTTATTTTAATTTTCCTGTCTAGTTTTGCAGCTACCTTTAAAAAAAAAAAAACTTGCTGTTTTTTTGAACATGTGACTCTGAACATGTGACTCTTCTTAATTATAATAATTCAAATAAATGCTAAGAACTAGTATGAGAAGAGCGAGAGACAACAAAACTCATGCCACATTCTCAGCCCTTTTCCCGTAACTCATACAAGCAAATGCACAATACACTTTATTTAATATTCAAAAATATTTCATCCCAACAACACACCATATACATGATCATTGTTTAGGTCAACACTGTACCCTAAATACATAAAAAAAAATTATTTTTAAATACAAAACATGTTTAGAAAAAAAAAAAGTAATGTTCGGTCAAAATCTGTACAAAAATCTTAATTTTTTTTTTTACACATTTAAAGTGCTACAAAATCTCTAAATACACTTTTCACATGCACACACACACACACACACACACACACACACACACACACACACACACACACACACACACTAACTGTTCATCCTCAGGATCCAGTCGATGGTCTCCAGCAGGAAGTTCATGTTGTAATGAGCAGCGATGCTTCTGAACACGTCGACCTGCTCAGTGAAGCTCTGAAAACACAACGCAACAAAACAAAACAAATAAACTCCTGTCATCATTTAAAAGGGGGGGAAAACTGAATAAAAAGCACTTAAGTAGCATTCTAAAAGCAATAACACACGTTAAAAGTAAAATGACACCGACAGTCATATGGATTTGAGAAACCCCGTGTTAACGTTTCTTGGGTTGAAGTTACACACTCTAGAATTAAAAAATTTAATCGAAATAAGAAATCGGTAGAAATGAAAGGACGTGTGAACGTTGCAAACATGGTGTTTTAAACAGCTTCTGGTTTAAGAAAATAATAAATGAATAATCTGCGATGGACTGGCACCCTGTCCAGGGTGTACCCCACCTTGTGCCCGATGCTTCCTGGGATAGGTTCCAGGTTCCCCTGTGATCCTGATAAAGGAGTAAGCGGTAGAGGATGGATGGATAAATGAATAATAAATAAAAGAAAATTAGGTTCCCTTTAGCGGCTAAAAAAAAAACAAACAAACCATCTTTAATGTCCCAGATGTGAATTAATAATTCCTGGGAGTAAAGAGTATATTAAAGATCGCTGTTAGTGCCTGATGTTCTGCGAATATGGGTCACCGTGCCTTTGTAGTAAAGGATCATGGTGCTTAAAAAACCCAGAACCCCCCCCCCCCCCCCAACCAAGGATTTCCGTAATTTCTTTTTTATTAATCACCTAAAATTGTTTCTACACATGATCCCATGTTTATTATATCTTTAATAAAAAACAGAATAAGATTCCAGAATACACGACTTAATCAAAGAGCATGTAGAAAGGCTTAAATTCCCTGTGCCTTGAATCAATCAGCGTTATTCGACGCATGGACGTCATTTTCACTGAAAGAGGAAGTCAGGGTGGGGCATAGAGTTGCCCTGCCTCCTTTTTAAAATCCGCACTTGACAGTTAGTAAAGTGGGTTTTTATAATGTTGTGGGCGGGACACTTCATACAAGTTCCCTTTCTGATGTCACGGGGACTTTACCTGTCGTTTCTGTTCATACTCAAATGTGTTGATTTGAGTTCATATTTGATTTGTGGTGGAACAATAGTAGAAGTAAAAGTAAAAACAACTACAAATGAGCCTGTGTTCAATTGTTTTTTAAATAATTCCCTTATTTTAATAATGTGCCAAGAAAAACAAAAAATTAATTAAGACTTTCCTTGTTTTCCCATTTAATTTAAAAATAAATAAATAAAAAGATAGAATAAATGAATGAATGAACGCAACATACATGGACCATGAAGTGAGAAATGATTATTTTTTTCTTTTCTTGTAATTTCAGTGGGAAAAGCTCTAGGTCTAAATTGGAAAAAAAGTACTTATATTCTTTGTATTGAAGGACAAAAAGGTCCGTAAATACAAAAATTTAAGGATTTGATTGACACTTTGTCCGTCCATCCATCCTCAACCGCTTATCCATAATCGAGTCGCGGGGGTAGCAGCTCCAGCAAGGTACCCCAAACTTCCTTTTCCCGAGCCACATTAACCAGCTCTGACTGGGGGATCCCGAGGCGTTCCCAGGCCAGTGTGGGAAAAACAAACCAACAAAAAATAAATAATTATATATATATATATATATCTTTATTTTAATTCAAAAACAAATAAATGTTAATGATGATGTAACACTGATTTACTTTGCTTCACAGGAGGCGATTTCCACCTTGTGTTGTTTTGATGCGATCGTGTGGTGTATAGCGTAGCGCCATGATAGTGGAGCACTAATACAAACACATGCAAATGCATTAAATAGTAAATATTTCAACCGTGAACCTTTGTGCTGAAGGTGAGACTGAAGTCTCCTGCGCAGCTGCAGTACAGAGGCATGTTGGCTTCCTTCACCCCTCTGCATTTAGCGCACTCCTGTACACGGTTAAAAAAGCACGTCACTTCACCACCACAATGCAAACCGTTAAAAGTACTTTCAAACTGCGCAGACTACATGTATAAAAGTGTATTCAGAAATGTTCCTGCCCTAATACACAAAATACTTTCCAAATGATGGTTGGATACACAAGAAACATGCATCAAGCGTCTCAGACCTAAGAAAGCTGAGCTATAGCCTCTGCACCCTGATGCCCCTCTAATCACATTTCTGCTAATATGATCCCTCTGGGTCTCAGACACATGACTGTCTCTCACCAGGTCCTGCAGAGTGTAACTCATCAGCTTCTTCCTCAGAGCCTCCACTAGAGCCATCTCGATGGAGTCGGTGTCGTACTGCGCCTGGCAGTTGGAGCAGAACCACTGCGGCAAGACCGAACCGTCCTACACACCACAAATATCCAAATCGGTAACGCTTCCTCCAACGGTTTGACATACAAGGTCACCATCGGTTCGTTTGAGTACTGACCTGAACTACGGAAGGGTCCTTGCAGAGGTCGAGGTCACGGCAGAAGTTGCACTGGTGGCAGATGACCTCTGGCAGGACGTAGGAGTTGCAGGGGTCGCAGAACTGAGCCTCCTCGGAGAACTCCCCAACGTCCACCAAGCGCAGCAGATCCCGCTTCAGCTTGTTCACCTGGTTCACTATGTTGGCGTCCAGCGAGAGAACCTTGTGAGGGATATTGTACACGCACGGGGTTATTATTATTTAACAACAACAAAAAAGACAGCTATGGCAAGCAAAAAAGATTTGTACTGTAATACATAACCCATAAATATTCATTGAAAAAAAGGACAAACTCACAAAAAGTTTGAATATTGAATCAACTTAATAAAGAACTTAATGTTTTTGTGTGTGCGAGTGCGCTTTCTCACCTGACAGACATATTTGATGAACTCCAGAGCGGGGTTGTTGAGGGGCAGATGGGATCCTGGCAACACGGGGAACATTTCAGACGGTTGAGCCACGCTGCGTGTCCCGCACACCTTTTTCTGGATCTTCTGTGTGATGGTGAAGATGTTCTGCGTGAGCTCGCTCGACACGTAGTCCTGAGAGAACGTGATCATGCCTGCAAATATAGTCACGCAGTCACGGGTTATCCTTCCGGGATTTCGCCATCGCAGAAATTAACGCGAACTCAAGCAAACGATTTCTTGAGGAATTTCCCTGATATGCTTTTTAAGCAGTATTAAAGGAGTTCACACCGACACTGGACTCTTATCGGCTGCTTTTTTATTTTTATTTATGGCATAAAATGTGATTGAGTTTGATTAGAAAGCAGGGAAAAAGTTGTGTAATTAATTAATTAATTGATTGAAGGAGACATGATGTTAAAGGAAAATAATCAATGACATGGTGCTGTGATGGACGCCAGTTCAAAGTGGAATTACCGTTACCTCTAAAGCTGATTATTTTCCCCATAAACACGGTCAGTGTTACAGAGAAACGGAAAGTTAATTCACACCTTTTGACCAATCAGAATCGAGCACTCAACGATGCTGCGGTTAAAAAAAAAAACAGCAACAAAAAAAAACCACTTCTTACCAGGAAGTGCACCGACGTCAACGGCAGGCTGTTGGGACACTTGGCTTCCGCTCCGCCTCTTTATGGGCGTGGCTCCAGGAGCATTTCGCCTGAGCTCCTCCCTCATGCTGTGATACACGGCGGCGATGTATGCTGTAGAGACAAAACAGTGACGGTGTAAAACGGAACAAAGAAGAGAAGAAAAAAAGCTGACACTTATTACAGAAGTTAAAAGTGATACGAAAAGAAAGTGCGCATTTAGCTGTGTTTAAGCACAAAAAGTGAAAATAAATAAATAAATAAATAAATAATCATCATGATGTACCGGAGATGATCATCAGGAAGTATTTCTGACAGGAAGCAGCCTGAGGTAGGTACTGCATGATGTTCCAGCTGCTCTCAATCAGGTCCTCCACTGCACCCTCCTCTCCGTCTCGCTCTTCCTCTGCTTCATCATCCTCATCCTCCTCATCCTCGCTGCCCTCATTGTCTCCTTCCTTCATTCCTTTCTTTTTCTTGTCCATGCCGGTCTGGTTTTTGTACCAAAAAAAAAAAAAAAAACCAAGCAGTAAGAATACAAGCTCGGTGCTCGATTATACCGTATGTTATAATTTTTTATAGAATGATTATATTATAATCACATCACAAACCTTGACTTCCTGTTTCAGCCAATATGACTGGAAATACCCTCACATTAAAGGTGACCGTCTACACTATGTCTTGCTTCAAATCCAACCTTATGGAGTCACTGTGTAATTACTTCCAGGCGGTAACGTCAACATACCTCTCCATACAGGACGCTGGAGGGCAAGTTCCCTTTTACTCCTCCGTAGTTAGCCGGATCCATCCACAGCAGGAACTCCCAGCATCGGGAGAAGGTGATGGACAGAGAGTGGAAGATCTCTCGTGAATGGATGCTAGAAGGGGGAGGGGGGAGGATCAAATAATCAAAAAGTATGCAGAAAATTTGAATCATTCTTCAAAGAATTATTTTGCTTGAAGGGTGCCAATAATTAAATCATTGGTTGGATATACAGTACAATAGCAGTCCCGACTGGGTAACTATCAAACCTTTAATGGACTGTCTTAGAGAAAACGAAGCAGCCAAGCAACAGATTCATAATCATTCGGTTAAACCGTAAATATTGGCACCTCTGCAGAAATGACTTAATGTGAGAATAAGCGCGGACCTGTTGGTGATGTACTCCACGTAGGCGATGGCGTCGTCGATGCGCCTTTTCTTGGTACTGAGGATGATGCGGTTGAAGTTCCCGTAGACCACGGAGGAACCGAGCCGCTTAAACTCAGCGACCAGCCTGTATACATGTGTGTGTGTGTGTGTGTGAGAGAGATATCAAAAGGAAGGTTCTCCTTACTTTAGAGTCTAAGGAATCGTTACACTATGAATATTAATAATAATAATAATAATAATAATAATCCCAGGTGAAAATATATGTTTTCGTATTCCCGGGTCAGTAAACATGTGTGTGTCCGTGTGTGTGTCGTGTGACTCACTGGAGGAAAATCTTCTTCATCATGTTGAGCAGGGTGCGGTGCAACGCCGGGTCGTACAGGAGCGAGCTGGGGGAGCGCAGCCAGCGGTAGAAGTGCATCACCTGATTATCTGCGTACACGTTATGGTACTGGGTGATCTCTCGCACCCAGCCAACCACCATACTCTTCAGGATCCTACACACACACACACACACACACACATTATAGAGACACACACACACACACACACACACACAGACAGAGAGACACACCTGAAGGTATTGGAGCAGAGTGCAGTCTCATCATAACTAGCCACAGCGGTCGCACCCTGGTTTCCTGACATCATGTCCTCCAATGATGCGTGCTGAATGACATCAAAACTCACGCCGATGCTGGCCCCGCCCTCCATGTCGTTTACGTGTTGCGACTGAAGGATGGTGTTCACCGCCAAGCTCTGAATGTCCAACTCCACACACACTAAAGTAAATAACCCATAAGAATTAAAGCGAGCAATTTGAACACTACATGTATTTCATTTCGATGGTTAGTTTAATCACAGAGTACCTGTAGAGAAGCAGCCCGCGGCGTTGATCTCCACAGAACCTCGCTCGTCGCTCTCCATCACCAGGCGGCTGTCGTCGGCCTCCTTGCCCCCGAGGTCAGGTCTTGCTGTGGGTGAAAGCCACAGCAGGTGGTTGTGCTTCCTCAAGTGACGAGCCAGAAAGAGGTCCGAGCCAAATATGGAGATGTCCTCGGGCAGGTTCCCTACAGGCAAGTGGTAATACCTGCGGGGTTCATCCGGGGGAAATAAAAGATTTTAGACACCCCTAAAGAGTGATATTTAACTCTTTTGCTAATGCTACCCTACATTAGATATTACATTCGGCTGCGTTTGTATAAAAACACTGCAGTATCACAAGGAAGGCAGCAGGCCAGGCATCTAAAAAAAGTCTAAAAACGTGTGTGCTCCACCTCGCCATGTCAAAGGCCTGTGAAAGACAGCTGTCCAGGTTTAAGTAGTGTTTGATCATGCGGCGTGCGCCATGCCGTTGCCAGTCCAGTACGCTGTAGCTGATGTCGTCGGTCACGTGCACGGGAACCACGGGGAACTCCTCCAGCACGGCCATGCCGGCCGCCAGACGCCGCAGCTCCCAGTTAGACTGCACAGCGATAAGAGTGGGACCACGACGCTCCTCCTACACACACACAGATTTATTCATTTGACAGACACTTTTATACAAAAACTTAATGGAGAGTTAAAACCAAGAGCCTCAACAATCAGAATACATGTACTGAATAAGAGAAGTCATGGCGAGCGCGTACCTTATAGCTAAGTAGAATGCGCTGCACTGCGCGGTAAATAGCCTTCACGTCGTTCTCAGCACGCACTTCAAACAGGTGCTTCTCTGGAGGCAGCAGCTCCTCCGAAGTCTTCTCTAACAGTGCAGTGCGCTCCGTTCCGTACAGCGTGCTCAGGTTCGGCATCTGGTTACTCCGAACCTGCAGCGGCGTCACACGGCATCAATCAGAAAGACTTCAAATGTACTACTACTACTACTACTACTACTACTACTACTAGAAGTGCTGAATATCAGGATCTGAAATTAATCAGTAAACGCAAGGTTCATGTGACGAAGAACCAGGTGGGAAGTGCAGCTGTCACCGTGTCGAGGACGAAGACGCTGGCTTTGCGTTGAGAGGGGATGAAGAGGCCGAACAGAGCCTTGTGGCCCTGACAGTGATGGTACAGATAGATGTGTCTCACACTGCCTGCAACACAAAATAATACGGGTGTGGAAAAGAAAATGCTCCATTATGCATTTATCCTGAGATGAAATCGTGATTCAGTGGGATATCTGTGTACCCGAGGGTGTTACCTGGCTCCAGGTAGCCGAACTGAGCAAGCGACCTCATCTCCAGGTGATCCAGCTCGAAGGTGTCGGCCTCTCGCCCAGCCAGCGCCCTCACAACCTGCTTATTGACCATGCACACGCAGCCGAGCTGCACCAGCGCCCGGAATAGCAGCGGCACCTTCAGGACCAACACACAGACACTTATCCCATGAAAACATTTTCAGGATGTGTTCAATACTTAAGATCTATAAAAAAAATTATTTGGCCAGACTTATTTGACTAAATATAAAAGAAAATGTGAATTATTGGATTCGTCTCCAACTGCACAAACACTTCGTGGCGAGGAACCTGAACAAATAAACACGGACTCTCAAGAGAGCAGAAAACTGTAATGAAACAAAGCAACAATCTAAATGCAGTAGAAACGCTAATCTAAGATGATATCAGGGAACGATATATATTTATATATATTTTTGGTTAAAATGTTTTACTCTGCTATGGATGCATAAACAATAGTGAGTTATCAAATACAACAAACAATACAAACTGAGCTTCAAGGTGAGTTTAATGTTAAATTCAATGACATTTTGCTACATTAGAGGCCACCGCTAATGGATTCGTTTGAATAACAAAAACATAAAGGTTGTAACATCACATTTGATTTTTAGTAAAGGTCGACCGATATTAATTTCTTTTTAAAATAACAGACAAATGGTAAATGGCACACTTATATAGTGCTTTTATCCAAAGTGCTTTACACTGTGTCTCATTCACACACACACTCACAAACACCAATGTTAGCAGAGCTGCCATGCAAGGCGCTAACTTGCCATCCGGAACAACTTGGGGTTCAGTGTCTTGCCCAAGGACACTTCGGTATGTGGAGTCACATGGGCCGGGAATCGAACCTCCAACCCAACGATTAGTGGACAACCCGCTCTACCACCTGCGCCACAGCCGCCCCATACCGATACCGATTATTTGCATGTTTACGTGCCCAGTAACTGATATCCAGAACCAATATTTATTTATTGTTTTACATCAACCACTAAACTGAACAAACCGCTTTATTTAGAACAACGTTGTCCAGGTCACGTCCTACTTGCATATGAAACAAAATACACCGATAAATAGAGGGGTCTGAAAGAGCGCAAAATATTTTTAAAAATAAATAAAGTGCAATGCTTCTAAAGTGTCTTTTTAAAAAAAATTTAAATCTCTGATAAGGTAAACAAATAAAGCACAAATATAATCCTAACAAATAAACAAAAAACAAAAAAAAAAAAAAAAAAAAAATTGGTGCGGTCCTGCGCGCAATTCTCAAAACGCCCACATGAATGACGGTGCCATTTATCAAAAAAAAGAGACCAGATTATGGAAAAATTCTTAAATATCGGGAAAACCAATTAATCGGTTGATCTCTAATTTGTAGTATCGAGTTATTATACTAAAGTAAGTGTTCGAACACGTTTGTTCATGTTTTGGTTGAGGATGGCATATATACAGTATATATGATATACATATATATATGATATAATATATATATGATATATATATATATATATATATATATATAAATATATATATATAAGATTGCACCATAACAATAACAACAATAATCCCTATTATTTCGGGCATTAATGAAATCGTGATCACTTAACAGTAATAACTGAACAAGTTTGCAATCTTATTTTGAAACCTGCCTTTTTTTATTTACGTTTCTATATTTGTTAATAGGATATTTCTACAGCAAATTATGTATTTTATTTTTGCACGCAAAATCTGTTTGTTTTGGAGAAAATGAGTCATATGAATATATACACAGTACATGATACAATTTCACACTAACTACTCTGTTGACTTAAAGTATAGCTTTTTTTTTTTTTTTTTTTTTACAGGAAATTAACCTGAATAATTCTAAACAACCCAAAGAAACATCTTCAATGTACAAACAAATTTAACCAGCGAACGAATGTAAAATCCTATATTGTTATTCATTGCTTTTATCTATTTGATTTATTAATATGTGAATCGCTTGATGTAAAAGGTAACTCGATCAGCTACTTTACAAAAACCTCACTAATACGTTGATCAATTGTCTTTAATTCGTCGAGGGGGGCCTCGTTGAGGGGGTGGGAGGGGCTGTTATCGGTGTAAAAAATGTTGATTCTTTATTGATATATTTTGTTGTACTCTGAAAAGTGTATGAGAATCAATAAAAAAATTGTTATGGGAAGAGCGAGGCCAAAAATTTCAATCAAAAATAAGTTCAGAATAATTGTTCGGCCCTTGTTTATAACGGCGTTCGGCTCTGTTTAGAGTGAAGTAGAGGTAAAGTTTTAATCGCAGTTATCTGAGCCGTCTGTCTGTTCCGTTACCTGTGTCTCGTAGACGCCCTCTATGTCTGGGGCAGAAAGGTCTGCGTTGATCTCATTGATGTGTTCCTGATACATGTCCTCAGGCACGGAGTACTGGTACAGGAAATACACCACGTTGGAGCGTGGCAAAATCCGGTTCACCTGGATATTTAAAAAAAAAAAAAAAAAGTTCATTAAAATTAGATTTTATCCTCGACCGCATTAAGGAGCTCTTAAATAAACGACAGGTGTATCTCGGTGGAGACGAACCTTTTTGTACGTGGCCCCGTCTTCCTGCTTGGGCACTCTCTGGTTGACGTAAAACACTCGTGGGATATTAAGCTTCATGCAGTGGAGGTCAGTGCCGATCACCGCCCACAGCTTATACAGGCCTGGGTGACTGGTTTCTGCAATCTAGCGGATAGAGTTAAAAACAAATCTTCACCAAACATCACTGTCTGATCTCACCAATGCTCTTCTAGCCGAATGGACACATCCCCACAGCCACGTCCGAAAATCTAGTGGAAAGCCTTCGGGACGAGTGGAGCGTATTATAAAAGAAAACGGGGACTAAACCGGGATTGGGACAAGAGTTCAACGTGATAGTCAGGTGTCCACAAACATTTGGCCATGTAGTGTATAAACGCACTTCAAATGCTAAAAATATGTTCAAACCGAACGCTGACCTTCAAAACACATTCTGTATGTTCATAACAACCGTTCTCCGTTCATGTTACTATAGCAACCGTCTGCCATGTGAATTCTGAGAAGTACAGTATTCGCTATTCGTACCTGTACTATTTGCCAGGGCATGTCTAGAATGCTCCGGGCTGTCCTGCGGAGGAAGTTCCCTAGCCCTGTTGTTGGTCCGCCCCTGATCACGCCGCCTCCGGTCGGCTTAGCTTCTCCGTCAATCATGCGCCGTCTCTTCCTGCGCTCTTTCCTCTGCCGGATCTGCAGCTCCCACTTCTTCTTATGGTAGCGCAGCCACACCAGCCTCTCCTCCTAAATACAGATGAGTGGAATTATAAATATAAATCTTGAGAGTCTACGCAGCACGATCAGGTTAGACGATTTCACTATAATAACAACAATAATAATATTATAAATATAATTATATTATTAAAAGTACTTGTGATGTGTATTTTTGTTCAAATGCCACGTCGTAACTTTATGCTTAGCTCTTTTTTTATGATCCCATGCTGTGCGCAATACCTGTGTTGTACCCATAGGTGGCGGAGGACCCAGTATCTCTCTCCAGGACTGTGTGAGCTCCAGCTCCTGAGACTCAGTCTGGCTGTCCTCACCCTGAGACACTCGCTTCCTCTTAGTACTAACGAGGATGGCAGGCTGTAGGGGGCACTGTGGAACCCTAAAATCCTCCATATCGGGAGTCTCGCCTGGCTCTGTCTGATTGGCCACCTGAGAGAGAGAGAGATTATGCATGTTATGCAAGTAAAAATCTAGCTGTAAATGTGTGTGTGTGTGTGTGTGTGTGTGTGTGAGAGTAACGCTGCACACCTGTCTCTTTCCTTCACTCGTGAACATCTCGCTGATTTTCTTCTGTTTGTAGATGTCATTCTTTTCCAGAAGCTTCTTATGCAGCCAGTCTGGATGGCGCACTCGTGGCACTGGGTTTTTCACCTGAGCAAAAAACAAACAAACAAACAAACAAACAAAAAAACCCAGACGTAAATAAAATCATAACTAGCACATAATAATAAGACTCATATAAAAAGCACCGTCAGATTCCTCGCTCACAAAAAGTCCAGATAAGCAGCTGACACAACCGAGCGGCGTCAGCATTAGTTCATTGCTATAAATAAGACTATTTGAAGGCAGTTTTGTTTCATAGCAGTGCTTCATGTTACCACTGTTGAACAGCGGCGCAGACTTCAAACAGACGAGACGTAAAGAGAGATCAATAAAACCCTCCATTATCTGAGCGCTAGTTCGATAGAGTGCCTTAAAGAAATACAAGTGACTGGATGAGACATAATGTAGAAATCCAACAACTTGATCAAAGCGTGACATTCACCGGAATTCCATTAAGCGCCCGATTCAGATTACAACAATAATCCGCTATATTCCCCAAATTCCTACTCCTGGGATATATACCCGTTTTTAATTGGAAATAGGTTGCATGTAAACATCTTATTCAGAAAATCCACTGAAAGGAGATATATGCGTGTGCTCAGTCCGCAAGGAATCGTGGGTAGCAACGGCAGCATCTCGAATCTCCCGGGAAATAGATAGATGCCACATCAGCCTGCAATGTATGTCTTTGGACTGGGGGAGGAAACTGGAGAACCCAGAGGAAACCCCTAAAATGAACTCCTTTAAGCTGAAGGAGTAATCTCACCTGCTGTAGTGCTGCTGGAATGGTGATGATCTTCTGTATGGCACTGCCTAATCTTTCGATGTAGTAACCCCAGTCCAGGATCTGAAACACAAACCCAGACATTTCATTCCTGAAGCAAATTTAGAGAACAACAATCAGTGTATCGCAGTTAAACGTACAGTATCTAGACAATATCGAGACATACTGATCTGATGTCCATGTCATGGAGGCTGGGCATCTTCAGCCATTTGCGCAGGAAGTGCTTCTTAACGCTAACTTCAGCCTGGAATATAGCCAGAGGAATCGCCCTATATAGAGAAGAGGAAAGCTTTCATTTCAGCTTATTTTTTTTTAAATGCATTTTATAAGTAAACACTTGTGTGTGTGAAAAGCTCAGGACGGAAGGAACGGATCTCGACCTTGCTCTTCCTCACCTCTCAGTAACAGGAGAGCCCTCGGGTTTGCGAGAGATGACGTAGCGACAGCTCAGACCGGCGTCCTTCACCATCTGATCTCCGAGGAACTCCGCCAGACGTTTGGCGGTACTGATGGAAGTGGACTTTTGCTCGCCGTAGTCTTCCAGCTTCCGGGACATGGATCGATTTTCCGAAATCAGCTCGAAGAGCTCTGCGTCCGGCATGTTCGCTGCCTGGAGAGCGAGACACACAGGTCAGTCCAGGTTCGAAAATATATACGTGCAAATAAATAAATAAATAAATAAATAAATCCCCAGCTCATCCTGAAGAGTTTACGTGTTACTGAACACAACATGCTAACGCAATACGCTACAGTAGCGTCGTTGTATCCTACGCTACCTTGCTGTAGAGCACGTCCAGCCAGTAGTCGGCCACTTTGGCGACTGAGGCGTAGACTTCCTCCAGAGTGGTGCCTTTGAGGAAAGCCTCGAACACCGACGACTGGAAGATCTTAATGAGCTGGAGCTCTCCTCTCCTCTTTACCTCAAAACCCTTCAGCTCAGCCAGAGAGCCGTCCTCGTTAAACACGGCGTATCTGACGGCATACACAAATAAGGCATCTCACTGCAAGGCAGAATTGCGCAATATATCGTAAAACTGTGCAGTTGATAATTAAATTGATTTTTTTTTTTTAAGTACAGGACATTTTCATAAGGTTATCGACTGGTACCGCCCGATTGACGTCTGACCACACCGTCCCATCACTGATTATCTTCCTATAACTGCGCACTCCGGAGTGTTTCATTCCTTACTTACAAATATATTTTAAAAGCAAGTACATGAAGATTTGCCCGTCATGTCTTTACGGAAAAACCCTGGCATGTCTGGGTTGATGGATATGAACCTCGGTCCATGATTAGAATCTGATGTGTGTTTAGATATCCAGCCGATATCCACTGCTCAAGCAGAGAACGTCATTTACCGCTCTTTTCATCAGATGAATAAAATAACTAACTGTGAACCGAGACAAAAGCTGCCACACGACATTCCTCTTCTCACCTCTTCTTCAGCTTCTTGCCCTCCTCTTTGGATGCAGGCAGGATCATGGCCAGGTACGGTCCATCTACCTCGAAGAAGATGCTGTTCTCGGACCTTGTCTCGTACGTGAGCGAGGCCGGGTCCACCAGCTCCTGGTACTGATCGTTGGTAAAGCCTTCCTGTATACGACACATACGTAAAGCAACAAATTAAACACCAAGCTACAGGCTATACTTCAAAACTGAAAAATGATATATACTCGAGAACTGTGATTCGTCAGGGAGGAAATAATAATAATAATAATAATAATAATAATAATAATCTTTATTTTAAAAGCAGCTTCTCAAAGCGCTGAAATGAACCTGCCTTGACCATGATGTTCAGCATGGCCCCGGGGTAACTTATCGTCACTTTGGGCTTCTTCTCGTTGCTGGACTTGATGACAAAGTTCTCAGGGAAAGAGTTTGGCAGGACACACCAGATACCATCAGTGTCCAGCTCTAAAGGCCTCCTATACCAACCCACACACACACACACACACACACACACACACACACACACACACACACACACACACTCTCAGCTCACTGTTTATTACTCAGTATCAATACTTGAATTTGAACGAGACTTTTAGGTCATGTAAACTTAGTGAACTTTTTAAAAAAACAAAATCTGAAATATGACCAATCGAGGTTGTCCTAATCGAATCCGCGTCATCTCGTGATGCTCTTTCGCGTTGCCTGTAAAAGGCAAATGAAACCGCCGCAACATACTCACCCCATGATTAAATCACAGAGTTAATACATAAACTAACCAGCCATAAGATGAAATCCATGGACAGGTGACATGAATAGCATTGATTATCTCGTTACAGTGGCAGCTGTTAAAGGGTGGGATATATTTATTAAGCAGTGAGTGAACAGTCAGTTCTTGAAGTTGATGTGTTGGAAGCAGGAAAAATGGGCAAGTGTTAGGATCTGAGCGACTTTGACAACGGCCAAATTGTGATGGTTTGATGTCTGGGTCGGAGAGTCTTCAAAAACGGCAGGTCTTGTGGTGTGTTCCCGGTATGCAGTGGTTAGTACCTTCTAAAAGTGGTCCAAAGAAGGACAACGTCGATGACGCTCTGGGCAATGTTCTGCTGGGAAAGCGTTGGGTCCTGGCATTCATGTGGATGATAATTAACACATACCACCTACATAAACATTGCTGCAGACCGAGTACACCACTTCTTGCAACGTTAATCACTAATCACAGTGGGCTTTTACAGCAGGATGATGTGCCCTGAGACTCTGCAAAAACGGTTCAGGAACGGTCTAAGGAACATGATGAAGAGTTCAAGGTGTTGACTCGGTCTCCAGATTCCCCAGATCTCAATCCGATCGAGCGTCTGTGGGATGTTCTGGACGAACAAGACGGATCTACGGCGGTCCCGCCTCGCACGTAAAGGGTCTGCTGATAACGTCTTGGTGTCAGATACCACAGCACACCTTCAGAGGTCTTGTGGAGACGGGTCAGAGCAGTTTTGTTGACACAAGGGGGACTTTATGGGTGCTTCCCAAGGAATTTGAAGATCTCAATTAACATATGATTCACTGCACGGCGCTAGAGTAAAGCTTTAACTGTGAAAATGGAACTCTCACCCGATCTGTTCGATCAGCTCTCTGGCCTGGGTGATGATATTGGCTCCCGTGTGACACACAATGCCGGCCATTTCCATGGAATACCATCTCGCTCTACAGACGTACAACACAGCATATGTAGTTTTGAGCAACAAAATCAATCAATCAATTAATACTCACCATCAACCATCATCCCTGTACTGTCCAAAATACATTTCATGGTTTAATATGGTTTAAGGACCTCGGATTAGGACAAGAGTCCTCATTGAGACGTGAGATCTGCTCTATATTTTTGAGGAGTGAGTGAGGAGAAATCGCGTCAAGAAAGATTCGCACACCCTTTTCTCATGACGTAACCGTAGAAGGAATTGAGGATGCATTTATGTGCGAGCTGAAGAGACTCGTAAAGGATCTCCATATTTTTACAGCGCTTCACTTCAGCTGCGTCGCAGTTCTCTTGAGCCGCAGACAGCTTCTTCTTCCATACCTAACGGAAAAGAGACATTTGTTTAGGGAAAGAAATCCAGTCAGCCATCCATCCATTTTCTGTACCACTTATCCTACACAGGGTCGCAGGGAGCCTGGAGTTTATCCCAGGGGACTTGGGAATTTTTAAATGCCAATCAACCTACGACGGATGTCTATGGACTGGTGGAGGAAACCGGAATACCCGGAGAAAACCCTTGAAGCACAGGGTGACATGCAAACTCTGCGCACACACAGGGCGGAGTCAGGAATTTCCAACCCCCCCAAGGAAATTAATTTCCAAAAAATTATTTAAAAGTGCCATGAAAATCTATTTGCCCCTGCGTTTTTCTCTTTTTTGTGTCGCATACAGTGGTGTGAAAAAGTGTTTGCCCCCTTCCTCATTTCCTGTTCCTTTGCATGTTTGTCACACTTAAGTGTTTCAGAACATCAAACCAATTTAAACAATAGTCAAGGACAACACACGTAAACACA
>JAFFST010052176.1:1602-11819 GCA_022414735.1 Noturus placidus
TATATATATATATATATATATATATATATATATATATATATATATATATATCTTCGCCACTATTATCTGAAGCGAAGACGCAATTCACAGGCTTGCCCTGATATGACAATGCTATGCAACATCTCGTTCCCTTTGAAAGGGAACTTCGATGTTGCATTTAGCATAAGAGTATGGGAACGGGAATACCCACTCTGTCATACTGAGGGTACGGCATGTTCAAAAATACCCAAGCCTGAGGGTCACTGCAAGACACTCGAGCCTGGGGTGGAATTAATATCCAGGTTGTAATAATGAATGAATGTGGGTGGCGTAAACCACCTTGCAGCCGCACACACACCGTGCATGGATAACCCTTTGGACAAAGCCTTCGAGGGGGCGACCGCCTTAGTGAAATGAGATCTTATGCCCAGAGGCGTGGCGAGAATGCGTGTTGTAGGCGTGAGCCCTAGAGATTGCTTCCACTATTCAAGTAGAGATGCACTGCTTTGACACAGCATCACTTTTCCTGTCATTGCAAAAGCAGACCAGTAGCTGCTCCGACTTATGCCAACGGCCGGAGCGGTGGACATAAGTACAGGGTCACCCTTACTGAACACAGCAGGTGCATCCTCTCTTGTTCCAGTGTGAGGAACAGAGGAGGGCAGAAAGCCTGCAACACCACAGGGTGGGCAGCCGATGTAGGTACTTTATGAATATAATCTGGCCTAGGATACAGGAAGGCCTTGGATAATCCAGGGAGAGCTTGTAGACCTCCCACTCACTTAAGAGATGTCGGTGCCAGTAAAGGAGCTAACTTTAGAGTCAGAAGCTTCTAAGAGGCTGACTCTAAGGGCTCAAATTGGGCCCCTATCAGACCAAGACCACAGCAGGGTCCCAGGAAGGTATGCATGGCCTGCAGATGGGCCTCATCCATCTGACACCACACATGAACCTTGAAGTTAGAGGATGTTGCCCCACAGAGGCTCCATCAACAGGGGCATGGCTGGCCAAAATGGCGGCCACATAACCCTGATTGTAGAAGGAGCCATTCTGCTGAGAAATGTTCTTGTAAGAATTCTAGGACTGAAGCTATTGCGCAGTTCACTGGGTCTAGCTGACGTTGCTCACACCACAAAACAAAAAGCTGCCACTTGAGCGCATACAATTTCCTTGTGGATGGTGCTCTACCATTTAACATGGTCTCTACCACCTCAGTTGTGCGACCAGAATCTAAGAGCTGGTGCCCCTCAGGTACCAGACCCACAGTTTCCATAGTCCCTAATGGATGAAATGGATCACCCGACAGATCTTCCAGGACCACAGAAGGTCCCAGGAAGGTATGCGTGACCTGTAGATCGGCCTCAGCCATCTGACACCACGCATGAACCTCGAAGTTAGAGGATGTTGACCATCAACATGGGCAGAGTGATGGGGGAGCAGTATACAGATGTGACCTCGGCCACATGTGTGGACTCCACCCCAAAAGTCTCCCAAGGTCCAACTTTATTTGCTCAGTGTTGATAGGATTGACACAACACATGTTGGGGATAGAAACATAGTAGAATCGTAGTAGAATCCTGTAACCCCTAGAAAAGTTGTCCACTGCACCAGTGAAGCATACTTTTCTGAGATTCAAACTGAGCCCCAAACTCTTCATGTGGGTGAGAACAACATCTCGATGTTGAACCGCCAGTTCCCTGGATCGTGCTAAAATTATCCAGTCATATAGGTAGTTGGGTACACAGATGCACTGGAGTCCTAATGGAGCCAGAGTGACATCTATGCGCTTTGTGAAGGAGCGAGGGGATAAAGCTATTCCTATGTGGAAATATGCACCTTTTAGATCTATCGCCACAAATCAGTTCTCAAACTGAATCTGTGGCATGATAAGTTTGAGCGTCAGAATATTGTTGTCTTGGACCTCTCCACAACCCCCCTCTATATCAGTCTGGCTTAAAGATCTAATGTTCTTTTTGAAGTTGGAAAAAATCAAGTATAACATCAGAGGTAGCGGAGATTCATTTTGGGGAAAATGATAACAGTTTATTACCTTCTTCAAGGATGTACGCACCCTGGAGGTAGACTAAGGAGAGGTGGATGGTCAATACTATCCATCTTTCTCCCCCTTCTTCTTCCCTTTTTTTTTTTTTTTTGATTCTGTATGGATTTATGAAAAAAACGTCGGGCTCTGATCTGTGATGTCTGCTGTGGTGAGCACACCTGGAAACAAGGCGGGTCGAGCTATAAACTGGACCCAGTAACTCTTTCTACGGAAGTCAGAACCCATGGAGACACACTTGGCAGTAGTTTGCACACTGCCTGATGGTCTTTTAGTGAAATTAAGTATTCCACATTCTATTGGAGGGAAAGCATCAGGTTTTTGTAGCCCTGTGACAGCTCGCTGAACAGAGAACACTGAAAAGTTGGGGACGTCTTGGCTAGGGGAGGCCCTACAGTAGCACTGGGGGCTACCTGCCCTAACAACCTCATGTCCCCAGATATATCCCACCACAGCCCCTCAGGACCACTCTTCTTTGCCTGGTGTGCCTTTATGACCATTCTCAGATCAGGCCTAGTAGGAGACTGTGGCCGCCCGGTTCCCTTGGCTCTCTGTGGGGGTTTGCGGGCTGCCATACTCGCCTTCTGGGTCTCCCTCACACTATTGCTGACCCAGGCTCCACTTGTGGATGCCCGGGTGAGGTCGAGACAAGAGGGAAGGAACTGGCTTTCTTTAAATGCCGCCATACATCTAGCTCACTCAGTAGGTCTGCATGGTAGGCCAGCAAACCTGTCATTCACTACAGTGACACAAAAGCAAGACTACTACTGCATAGGCTTGCCCTCCAATGCCACGGTGACCTTACATGGTTTTGATACAAGCCCTGTAATTACCTGCCGTCTTTGGAGAGAGGTGGTTTGCAAGCACCTCCTCCACCTTGAGCATAGTTAAATAGCCATGCCGTTCATCCCCACAGTGGCCGAATAATCCAACATCGTGGGGTTATGAATATAGCTCATGCGTGGTTTTCCCCCAGAAGCCTGAGATTTTGTCATGCACTTCTAGAAGACAGGGGAGTTTACTTTCACTGGGTAATCACTTCAAGCAGCTTCTAACTCCTCGGAGTCAGAGAGAAATTATTACCTTTTGGCTTTCCATAGTGGAAGAAGGAGTCGCGACACGAACTCCAAAATCCAGAGAGAGCCAAACTCGGAAGACAGAGGAAGAGATAGAGCAGCGTTCATCTCCGGCTCCTCTTCCAGATCCATAAGAGATCCCCTGAACCTGAGACGGCTGGCTGCCTCGGCAATGGCTGCATCAGATCCGCGGAGCTCTGCAACTTGACTCGCTTCGGCTTCCGTTTTTTTTTTCTTTCTTGAAGAGCACGATTTGCGAGCCGAGCTGCTTAATGTAGGCATGCACAGCCTTGCACAGCCTCTCGAGGCTGCCATGTATAGGTGTCACGTATCGTAATGAGGAGAGATAAGGCTGGATGCAATTGCTGTTAGAACAGTTTTTATTAAGAGAGGCAGGCAGTAAATCCAAAAATGTAATCCAAATAAAGTAATCCAAAAACAGGCGAGGGTCAGGCGATCAGAAAAAAGGCATAAACGGGTAAGGCAGAATATGAAGTCGAGGTCACGGGATAATGGTGTCGATACACTACGCATGGAACATAAAACATAAATGAATACTACAAACTGAGAGCGGATAACCCAGTGTGATCTAAACTAACATGGACGAAACAAAACATGAAACATAACAGAAAAACGTGACATGAACATTGACTATGGTGATCTATCGCAAGGACACTAAAGTTATCTAAACATTTTTCACTTTCAATAATCTGCCTTGTGTGCTGGGAGGTGCTCGGTATTTAAGCAAACACAATCAGCCTCTACATCGCTAGTAGATGAGGGCAATACAGCACATGTGATAACGTAGCCAATAACAGAAACGGGGAGGAGACATGACAGAAACATAAACAAAATACACGTGTTTTAAATGTCATGAATGTCAACAAAATCAACATCGGGCATGCAGGTGCTCACGCATTCGCACTAGAGCATGCTGCTTCAAGGGGAGAATCATCACAATAGGGAAAAAAAAGTACAATAAATAGCAAATAATCTCAGAAACATCAGGGGTTTATGTAGGTAATTAAAATATAGCAAAAAATAAAATAAATAAATAATACAATAAAACATTAAACGTAGGCTAGCTAATAAATGAATGAAATGTTGAATCAATTGGACTAACTTCCACCATTCCACCATTCAAGCACACTGTCTGGACCTGGGTTGTCCAAGAGTCAGGTGCTGAGATATTCGGCTATGTCAGCATTGTCAGACTTTGGCGCTGAAATGAAGGATGCACCCTGGAGAACGGAGCGGGTATGTCACCTCAACCCAGAGTAGCCAGATTTGTGCCCATTGTAAACAAATAGGCTACTTTTGCACATTTATCGCAACTTACAAAGTTAAATTCTTTTCCATTTCTTTCATTAACAACTGATTTTTTTTTCTAAATGTTGGACTCGCCTTGCTTTGTTTTTGTGAACTAAATAGCCAGCTAGCTCGACCAAAGAATCAGGAATTATCCCTGTTAGCCAAGCCTCCATGAAGCACAACAAACTGGCCTCCCTGTACTCTCGCTGGCTACTCTTCAGTGCTGCAATCTCATCTGACTTGTTGGCCAGTGATCTTACATTCTCCATAACAAATGATGGAAGTCAAGGTTTGAGTCTCCTTTTTCTCTCTTGCTTCTCCCTAACCTTTGCACCCGAACTCGTGCCTCACCTGTGCCGCTATAGCTCCACTGGTATGTTCGCCGGCAAAGCTGCCAATCTACTCTGCATTGTTGGAGTAATTTGATGGGTCCAAAAATATGGCAAGAAACACATTTAAAATGACAAATTTGGGCACACATAAAGACAATAAGGTGAAATAAAAGTGTTGTGTAAAACCAGAACAATAGAAAGTCAGAAAGAGGTGAAAAAAGAAGTTAAATTTAAAAAGCTGCAGGAGCTGCTGTGACCGGCTGCTGCTCGCGTCGGCGCCTAGCAGAATCCGACGGATATCATCAGATATCAACAGATATCCTACCCTCATGGTTTTCACAATCCATATCTTACATTAAGTCTCCACCCATTACCGTAGTCACCATTTTGAAATGTACAGTATTCAGTTATTTTTTGCTATTCCTTGTTCAAACTTTGCCCAATTCTTACAAAAATTGGCTCAGATAATCAGTGGACACACAAAACCACTGAACAGAATTGTGCTATTCATATTTGTGTAACCTATTATGTTGTATGTAATAGAAGCCCTAAGTATATTTGGACAGTACATTATTTCCCTTCATAAAGCAGCATATGCTAATCATATATGAATTATATACCCAAGTTGTCTGTAAACAAGCTGATAAATGAGTATGTCTAAACTCCAATTATGAGAATTACTTTGGGCCAACACAGTCTCACATGTTATGTTTATGTTCACAGACTCCAGAATTAAATTGCCAGAACTAATTATAAAGCCATTTAACATGAAGAAGAGGAGCTGTAGGAACTCGGGTGGAACAAAATGGTGCAAAGTGTGACCAACAAGGTTGACGTATGTTAATATATACTTTAGCGTCTTTCTAATCATCCCACATGAAGGCTTGGAGTGGGTGAAACATCCATTATAATTATGTTTGTGTATTTACAACAAAATAATGCAGTGAAATGTTCTTTCCATTCAGGCGGTGGTTATTGAATTATGGAAGAATGTTTTGGCTCCAGCATTTCAAACATTGTTTCAAGCATTTTTGCCAGTAATTTTTAAACCATTTTTGCCAGTAATCATGTTAATGACCTGTTGCCAATTAACCCAATTAGTTGCAAAATGTTCTTCCATCTGTTTCGTTTCAGTAACACATACAGCCTTTTGTTGTCCTCATCCCAACTTTTTTTAGACTTGTTGCAACCATCAAATTCAAAATTACATTATTTATTTCACTCAGTTTAAAAATCTGATATGTTTTCTATGTTCTACTGTGAATTGGGTTTTTGGGATTTGCAAATTATTGCATTCTGTTTTTATTTACATTTATTTACTCTGCATTGCATGCAGTGTGCCAACTTCTTATGAATTGGCGTTGTAGATGTCCAGTAGAAAATACCATTCCAGCATAGTGGCATATAATTTATTAGGCTCAATTACAAGGCACATCACTGGCAGACCCTGGTTTTGTAATTAGCATGTGAAAGATAATTGGCCATACAAATAAATCTTTACACTCTGTAGTGGTGCAGAAATGACAGGTCAATTGTAATACTGTGCTTGTTTGCTTATTAGTGTTTCCATTTTAGCAGTGATATTGCATTTGTATTGATGCAGTCTGTGCATTCATTCATTTATTTATTTATGTGTTTATCTATTTAGATCAGATGCCAAGTTTAATTTACAAAGTAGGATTTTTTTTTCCAAAACAAGGTGATGTAATACCTTATAACAAAAGAAGAAGAAGAAGAAGAAAAAAATACAAAATCTTTACAAAAACTATGTGCTATTTGATTTGCATTTCTTTGCAGTTTTTCATCCTCGTTATTGCATTTTCACAATGAACCGTAAAAAAACCATGGAGCCATTGCAGAACTGTTATATGCGGTGTCTGCTTTTAATGTGATGGCTCTCTGTATTATGAGAAATCCCAAACAAGCGCACTCCAAGGTTTCATCAAACAATATCATTCTCACATGTAAAATACAGAGGAGACTGAGGGCAAACAAATCTGTCATGATCCACTGCCTTATGGTGTGAATGCACTGTGACTCAGAACAGAAAGATGCCCAGAGCTGAGCACAGATCTGTAACATGATCATTAGAGCCTAATTAATCCACTCCAGTCTGTGGCATATACAGTTGCTGATGAAGACTAACGTGTACAGCTCTTCATGCATTTCTTTTTTCCCCTGCATTTTCTGCATGGCTTGTGAGGAATCAAGCACAGATATTATTAGTTACAGACACAGATACATGTGCCAAGGTATACTGTATGTCATATTTGTATCATTACATATAGAGTACATAAAGTATATAAAGTTTTAGGCACCTTTTTTTTTTTTTTTTTTTTTTTTTTTTTAAAAACTATGATTAAAAAACAATTTAGAGTTCCAAACAGTAATCCAGCACAAAATTAAATGCTTCTACGACATTAAAGACAGTAGCATATTATATAAGAGACCACTTTTCAGACAAAAACACAATGAAGGCTGCTGGGTTTTGCTCAAAAAATAAGAAGCACGTGTGACAGTCAAAGACTCCAGAAGAACTGTGGCTGGTTCTGAAAGATGCCACCGGAAGATTGTACCGGAGACGACTATTTCTATTTTTATTTTTTTTTTGTCACACCAAATATTGACTTTGTTTCACTTACTACTGTTTACTGCTCTTTGTGGTGCTTTTATTTTAATGTAGAAATATTTAATTTCATTATTTTTGAAAGCATCTTTTTGTCTATGGCATTTCTTTGCATCTGCCTAAAACTTTTGCTTAGTATTGTTCATATCTCAAAAGCACCCGCACTTTCAATTGGACAAAATATTAAACAGCATTTAATTACAATTTTAGGATTTGTCACAAACTTTACCTATAAGAGCATCATGCGCTGAATCAGTCTGGTCATTCGTAATGTTTAAGCTATAGCCATCCATCCATCCATCTTCAACCGCTTACTCCTTTTCAGGGTCACGGGGAACCTGGAGCCTATCCCAGGATCTATAGCATCTAGTAGAATTATTTTACTTCATTATCTTTGAATGCATCTTTGTTTTACCTACCACACACACACACACACACACACACACACACACACACACACACACACACACACACACACACACACAAGTTTCACACACTTTCACAGTCCTGCAGGTCTGGACACACTCACACACTCACTCACAGAACTTTAAGTCTGGACACTAAATCTTTGTCAGGCTGGACTTCTGTAGTGTTTAATTCAACATTATTGGAGTAACATAAATTCTCGTTATTAGGTTGTGTTCAGACCAGCATTTACTCAGACACTGGAGAATATAGAAACAGTGGTATTAACAATACACGTTCTACCAATGAAGTACCTCTCGTCATAAACTAAGTGGTAACTTTCCGGATGAACAGTTTTTCTGAGTTATAAAGTAGCTTTCATTGTTTGGTCACTGCAGACCAGATTGTAATATTTCTAGATGTTTTTTTTTTTTTTTTTTTTCCCCCACTAAGACACAAAATTTATTCCTAGCCTGGAGCAGGTATAATTTTTTTTAGACATTTCTCGGATAATCACTTTAAACATTAGCCAGCTCATCACAGTGGAGCGTCTGGTCCATCGTATTCACAGTGAGCAGTCGTTTAGATGGGAGAAGGCTGTTACGGATCAAAGCACCTTCTCCAAACACTTCAAGGGTGATATCGTTATAAGTAAATTTAAATATACAGAGAAGAGCAACACCTCTGGCAGTTAGAGACATTTTTAAGCTAAGGCTTCACCCCCCCCCCCCCCCCTTTTAAATTTGTATATGCATTTCTGGTGTGTTATTATTTTTCATGTGCAGACTATATAATTCAATTGTTTTAAAGTTTTGTTGTCAGAAAACTTTTGTAATATTTCCTCATTGCTAAACTTTATTTATCAGTAAGATAAGGCACAATTGTAGCCTAAAGCATACATAAATTAGCATAAATTATCAAGTGAAGTAGCCAGTAGTAGTGTCGTGTAAATATATAGCTGCTGGCAGTTTTATTTTTTAAACATAGGCTCTTAGCAACCATGCTTGTAACAAGACCTGTTGCTGTGCCAAGTTTGTTTTACACCATTATAAGTTTTTTTTTGAAACAGTTGAACAGTACAATAATTGTGAGATAACAGATATTTTAGCATTTACAGTAGCGATAAAGACAAAGTATTTCCTACCATTTTCACTGCCTTTTTATTTTATACTTACAGCTTTAATTTTTGTGTAAGTGCAGGCTTATATTAACCATTTTGTAAATATTTTCACCCCCAAGTGCTATGTTCTAAATTGATAAATTGCAGAACTGCTAACTAAACATAATTAATTCAATTATTTTAGCCATAATAAAAGCAAAAATAAAATAATAATAAAAAAAAACAACAACACATTTTGTGACTAGAAGAGTGCAAATCATACAGTTGATATATCATCCAAAATAGACTATCATACAATGACCAGAATCAATAGAATGTGTAACAAAACTAAGTAACTAGCAATATCACTGCTAAATATATTACCATCAAGGAGATTATTAAGAAGAATGAACCCTTATGATTATTATATTATGAACATTATATGTGAAGAAACACTCACAAAGGCCATTTGTTATGCCAGTCAGATGGTTATTTGTACCAATATAATAGCAACATATAATCTGTAAGTTAAATATACATATACATCATTATGAAAATGTCCCTGTACTGATTTAGCAGCACTTTTTAAATGGAATAAAAAAAAGCTGATGTGATATCGATTTTCACCCAATACCTGAACAACTACTCCCATCTACAGCATATCACGTCTTGTGCACATGAGCAAAATTACAGTGTAAGTATGGCTGCTACTCTCATATATTTTTTCTGTGCATTAGGTGTGTGAGAAATAACCATTACACTGTGATAAAGTAAATGTGAAATAGGTATACCAATGCCATTTTATTACACTGTTAGAACTAATGATGTCATGTTTAAGCAGCTACAAGTCAAAGGAACTATAATTTATATACTGTATTTTTTTTTTTTTATAAACTATAAGTGTAATCCTCACCAGGTTCCCTAACCATGTAATAATATGCATGGTTATATTATTTAATATTTATAATTTAATACCTGCACTGCAGTGTTATATGCCATTTAATGTTAATCTTTTTGTGAAGTAATATACAGATATATATATATATATATATATATATTTGTAGCACTAGGCTACATAATAATATGTTGAATTTTTTATATGTCTACTCTGCATTATCTTTCTTCTTCATTTCCAAAATTGGAGCCTTTTGCTGAATCTATACTCTGGAATTTGGTGGTGGCTTGTTGACATTCGTGTTGTAATAATAATAATTTATATAGCACTTTTTACAATGGTACATTGTCTCAAAGCAGCTTTTACAGAAATATCATTTTACATTTACAAGCGACTTACTAATGAGAGCACACTCACACACCAATGGTAGCAGAG
>JAFFST010052176.1:11851-21869 GCA_022414735.1 Noturus placidus
GGGCAACTTAGGGTTCAGTGTCTTGCCCAAGGACACTTCGGCATGGGATCACCTGGGCCGGGATTCGAACTGCCAACCCCACGGTTGGTGGATTAGTAGACAACCCGCTCTACCGACTGAGCCACAGCCGCCCGATGTCTCTGATGTCCGATGTCCGATGTGTTGTCTCTGGATGTACCTCGACAGGCCTGCACTGGTTGATTCATCCCATGTGGCTTGTGTTTGATTGCAGCCTATGATGAGAGATGGCTCAGGCACAGCAGTGGAGATTTCTCCCAAATCTGACAGTCTGAATTAGGCAAGTCTGTTGCCTGTGAGCCCAGAGTGAGTGCAGGACACATACACATGCATATGCCATGTACGCACACTTTAGAGCCACTTCTTAAGCTCCCTATCCTGTCTCAACTACTCTTAGTGGCACACACGCTGCATAATGGTGTGATTGAGAAGTTTCATAGCATGGTCTGGTTACCAGCTTTGTGCACAGACATCATGTATGGACTCAAAGAAAACAAGGCACCCTTCAATCTGGAGCCCTGGACCATTACCTTGTGTTGGTAATGTCACCACTGCCATTCATAAAAACAATTCAATTCAATTTTATTTGTATAGCACTGTTAACAATGGACATTGTCTCAAAGCAGCTTTAAAAAAACATATAAACACAGGATATAAATTTTAAGTGTGTGAATTTATCAGTATTGAGCAAGCCGGTGGTGATGGTGGCAAGGAAAAGAAACCTTGAGAGGAACCAGACTCAGAAGGGAACCCATCCTCATCTGGGTAAAAACGGATAGTGTGAAAGTAAATGAAAGTTCATTATAGTTTTAAATGAAGTCTGTTTGTTGAACTAGTGCACTGTTCACCGAAGGAGACCTGAGTGCAAAACTGCATCTGGTAATTGCAGTCCAAGCGGTACCATCTGCAGGCTGTAGCCTCAAGTTGAATAGAGCTCCATCCAGAGGTAGGGCATCAGGATGGATCAGGCAGGTCCGGAGAGCAGAAAGGGTCAGGATCACTGGCATCTCCATAAAATCATGTGTGGCTCAATAGAAGGAGAGAGAGTGAGCTTATTAGGTATGCTTAATATCCCGTGATGGATAAGACTGTGTACATTGTGTAAAATAAAGTCTATTCATTGTAAGCTTGAGTAAAAAAAATATGTTTTCAGCTTAGACTTACACAGAGAGACTGTGTCTGTATCCCAAATACTAATTGGAAGGCTGTTCCATAACTGTGAGGCTTTGTAAGAGAAAGCTCTTCCCCTGCTGTAATTTTCACTATTCAAGCTACCAAGAAATAGCCTGCACCTTTTGATCTAAGTATGCGTGGCAGATCATAGAAGACCAAAAGTTAAGATACTTAGATACTGTGGCGCGAGACCATTTAGTGCTTTATGGGTCAGTAATACTGTGAGCCAATGCAGTGTTGATAAGATCGGGGTGATGTGGTAATACTTTCTGATTCTAGTAAGGACACTTGCAGCTGCATTCTGGACTAACTGGAGTTTGTTTATGCTCCTACTGGAACATCCAGAAAGTGAGGCATTAAAATAATCTAGGTAAAATAATAGAGGTGATGAATGCATGAACTAATATTTTTGCATCATGTAGTGACATTATATTTCTTATCTTAGAAATATTTCTGAGATGAAAGAAGGCTATCCTAGTAATAGTATCAATCATCAAACCAAGATCTTCTACTGCTGTACATGACAAAATGGAAAGGCCATCCAGAGTTACTATGTAATCAGAGAGCTGATTTCTAGCTACATGAGGTCCTAGTAAAAGTACTTATTTATTGTCAGAATTGAGTAAAATGAAGTTAAGAAGCATCCAATGTCTAATGCCCTTTATGCATTCTTCAACTTTACTAACCATAGCTTGAGCATAGCTGCTGTGCTACATCCTTTTCTAAGCTCTTGGAGATAAAGGGAGATTTGATATTGGCCTATAGCTGGACAATTGACAGGGGTCAATGTCAAGTTTTTTTTTTAATCAGGGGTTTGGTAACAGCTAGTTCCCTTTCAATGGGAACTCCACATTGCATATAACATAACACTATGGGGAGCGCCCTCACACACAAACGGCATCTGAAGCTTGTGTAAAATCATGCCTACTTATAGGCCTGCCATGATCAGGTGACGTGCAATTAAGTGCATTGTGTGATATATATCGCACCTGAGAACCGTTCTGTCAGCCTTATTTTTGTCAGCAAGACTGCATGTTGGTCATTTGTGTAATAAAACAAAAAGACTCTTGATTTCTCTTCTATATTTTCTCAAAATCTAGGAACTTTTCGATCCTTTTTTTTTTAAATAGAATGAGCGAGAGAGAATTCAGAAAGTGTGTTACGCCTTGCTCCTGTTTCATCACAGGGGGAGATGGACACAGCAGCCCTCGAGGGGTCTGACTGTGAGCAATGTGAACGTTTTAAAATTAGGTAGCTCCAGTCATGACTTGCTCTTTTCTTAGCTGAAGGGAAATGGGTTTCAGAGCCTCATGGATCTGGGCCAGCTGACATTGCACATTTGCCATTGCACCAAAAACCGAGAACAGCTCTCGAGCATATAAAGAGCTACTTGAGGTGATTACTAGGGCAGTTGAAAAGCTGAATATAGACTGGTCCGGGGACGAGGAAGTGGCTCGTAGCAGGCTGGATGAAAATAAATCTCCCTCACACTGCAGAAAACTGCCCCTTTTTCCAGCTATTTCTATGTCTATTTTGCTATGCAGAAGGTGGAGGAGGCAATTGCGAGCCACCTCTCTCTGTCAAACTACCTGGATGACTGCTTAATTCTAACTTAATTCTAACCTCCAAATACTCAGAGCACGTAGGCATAGCCCCGTGATACTGATTACTCTCAGAGGTTTCATCCCCGGATGAAACCCTCAAATTTCAGCCACCACAGAATGGTCTCATGTGCAATGGACCCAATGGTATGACATTGGCTGCTGCTGTCATAAGCCCCAAACGTTTTGTAGAGACTGGAGGGGATGCCCAGACCTAACTCTATGTTGCTCAATGTTGATAGGATCGCCCTATGCATACCCTCATCGTATTCGAATCCCATATAACCCCTAGATATGTCACTCTCAACTGTAGAAGAAACTTTCCCTGTGGTTCAACTTGAGCCCCAAGCTACTCACATGGGCAAGAACAACATCTCGATGTTGAATTGCCAACTTCCTGGACCACGCTAGAATTAATCAGTCATCCAGGTAGTTCAGCACACAGATGAAATGGAGTAGCAAAGGAGCCATCATGGCATCCCTACATTTCATTAAGGTGCAAGGCAATAAAGCTAGCAAGAGGAAGAACCGTGATACATGTTGCCTCCAAATGCGAACCTTAGGAACTTCCTGTGATTGGGCAATGGAGTATGCATCTTTTCTAGATCTATTGTCACTAACCAATACTCAAACTGAGTCTGTAGAATTATACACTTGAGTATCAACATCCTGAACCTGTATGTACAAAGAGTACGGTTCAGATGATGCAGATCTAAATTGGCCGCATACCCAGTCTTTTCAGAGGACCAGGAAATAACGGTTGTAAAACCTTAAGCTGCAGTGGATCCTCGGCAGTGGATGCTGGCTGAATATTGGGATGCTGAAGGAATTATCAAACTGGTGGGGCTGGAGCAGTTCATCGCGTGGCTCCCAGAGTGGGCCTCATGTTACAAACAAGCATACACCAGTGATGACATCCATCTGGTGGAGGATCTACCTGCCATGGCAGGCAGCTCTTTTGTTTCTTTCTGTCTCTCTTTCTCCCCCTCCTCTATGTCTCTCTACCCTCTGGTTCTAGCTCCACATGACTGAAGTGCCAAGAACCTGAAACTGGTTCCCCAGACCTCATATATGCACTGCTCTTCCCCCCTCCATTTCCTTTTTTTCCTATTGTCTACCCCAGCTCCCTTTCTTTCCATGCAGCTAGAACATTGTTTCCACACCTTCAAATAAGTGAGAGTAATTTATGGTCAGCAAATTCACCCTATTGTTGAGCTACCCCACCCATATTTTTTTTATTATTAATGATAGCTATATTGAGTAAGGGGCACGCGGTTACTTAGTGGTTAGCACATTTGCCTCACACCTCCAGGGTCCGAGGTTCAAATCCCGCCAGGACCATGTGTGTGTGTGGAGTTTGCTAGTTCTCCCCGTGCATCGGGGGTTTCCGCCGGGTACTCCGGTTTCCTCCCCCAGTCCAAAGACATGCATGGTAGGCTTATTGGCATGTCCAAAGTGTCCGTAGTGTATGAATGGGTGTGTGAGTGTGTACCCAGCCGTGTGACTGGCAGCAGCTACACGCCGGTCCCAAGCCCAGATAAAATGGGGAGGGGTGGGGGAAAGCAATGGCAAACTACACAATACTTCTGCCAAAATGCTTTGTGGATCACATCGATGAAATACATGGAGAGTGATGACCCGTAAAGTGACCGAAGGTTGGTCTTGACTAATCGGTGATAGAGAGAGAGAGAGATATTGAGTAAGGCAGGACACTCAGACCATGGAAGAGACAACCCAGTTGTTAATACCAAAAAGCCATAGGGAACTTCTGTTCCATGCAGGTTATCATAATTCCATCACTGGGAATTTGAAGCAGGATAAAGCCAAAACTGACCAATGGCTCGTTACTGTTGGCCGGGCATTTATGTTAATGTATGCTGCATGAATGTATGTAGCATGGCATGAATGTCAGCTGGTTAATCTGCCAGCTGGGCAGCATCCACTTTGCATCCATTATCTTTGGTCTCCTTCAAAAGAATTGCCATGGACCTTAGAAAGGCATACATAAGGATATTGTGCATTGTGTTAGTCACCTGAGCAACATCTCAGAACACAGTGTTGTGGACATACTCTTCCATGTAATCTCCCAAGTTGGAAACTTAAAAGAGATTCTGACTGACCAAGGCACTACGTTTAGAACAGACTAAAAGAGCTTTAAAAATTATTGTGGATTAAATTGTTTTGCACCAGTGTTTACTGTTCACAAACAGATGTCCTGGTAGAGCAGTTTAATCAATATGCTACAAAACATGAAGTTCACAAGGATGTGCAAAGGGATAAGTGGCTTAAGCCCCTGTTATTTGCAGTACAGGAGGTCCTGTAAGCCTTCATGGGGTTCTCCCCATTTGAATTAGTGTACAGGCACAAACTTTGTGGTATCTTAGACATTATTAGAGAAAATTGGTAGAAGGGACGTAACAGCAAAAACCAAATTCAGTACCTTCTGGATCTGAGAAAAAAATCTCCACAATATAAGTCACAAAGCACAGTAGAATTTGCATCAGGCCCAGGAACAACAATCCCAACTGTATAACAGAGGAGTTAGGCTAAAGGAATTCACACTGGAAAATGAAGTAGACATTATTTAATAAGTTAAGTTCTAAATTACTCACAAAATGGAATGGGCCGTTTGATCCGCCCCAATCTGTGAGGTCTACTATGAGGTCAGATGAATGGATATAGAAGATGCACTTCAAATATACCACCCCAATCACCTTAAACCATAGAGATTGACGGTTCCTGTGACTCTGGGTGGCTCCAGAGAAAGAGACAGGAGCTGGACACGATTCGACAGGTTCCACAGAGGTACCATTACAAACCCTGGCTTATACCCAGCCCAGTCGCTTGTGGAGACCATATCTCCTATAGAGCAAAGGTATCCATATTGCAAGGGGAATTTTATGTTTTTTCACCTCTACCCGGGAGAAGAGGCATGGGAGTAATCGTGGAGTCCCACAGTGACTAGAGAAAACTAGTGGTTTTGGTGCCTAAGGCAGATGGGTTAGTCTAGTTCTGTGTGACTTTAGAAAAGTCAACACAGTGTCTAAATTTGATGCATACCTAATACCACAAAGTGCTGAACTGCTTGTTCAGTTAGTTGTGGCTCTCTTTTATTTGACACTGTATTTAACCAAGTGGTGATATGCAGATTCTATTGACTCCTGAGAAATTGACAACTTATCCTAAGAAAAAAATGGCTTTTTCCACTGATTTTAGGTTACACCAAATTGTCACTCTTCCGCTTTGTTTGTTTGGGGCCTCTGTTATGTTTCAATGTCTCATGAACAGAATATTCCACCCACATAGTGTGTATGCCACTGCTTATTTAGATCACATAATCATGAATAGTAATGATTGGTAGTGTTTTTTTACAGCATTTGTCAGCTGTCCTGAGGTCCTTGAGTTGGGTGAAGTGTACAATGGGTCAAGTGGAAATACACTAAAGAAAAGACCACAGCAATTGTGGCATGCCCAAGATTCAATACCAGAAAAGGAATGAAGCAGTTCAAGGGGCTAGCTGGCTATTATCATAGGTTTGGACATTTTTGGGATGTCACCAGTTCTCTGACTGACCTAACTAAAAAGGGAGCACCAGATACAGTCCAGTGGACAGAGCCGTACTTTCTGCCAGATTAAAGCAGTTTTTTTTGTGGTGGTCTGCTGCTGCAGCCTCCTGAATAGGGACAGGGGCTATGTTGTCACAAGTGGTGGATAGGGAAGGAGCACCCCATGTTGTACATCAGTCTAAACCTCCCTGTGAAGGGGAGTAAGCACAGCATGATAGAGAAGGAGTTTCGGCCACCAACTGGAGTGCCCCTTTACCCCCAATCATGCCCTACTTCAATGGATCAACCATATAAAGGATGGCAATCTGTGAATAGAGTGAAACATTCATTCATTTATTTTTTCATACCACTTATCCTACACACGGTCACAGGAGCCTGGAACGGGTGTCAACCCATTGCAGGACACAATCACACACCTATTCACACTCTACTGACAATTTAGAGATGCCAATCAGCCTACAACACTTGTGTTTTGACTGGGGGTAGGAAACAGGAGTACTCTGAAGAAACCCCGAAAGCACAGGGAGAATATGCAAACTCTGTGCACACAGAACTGCCAACCTTGAAGGTGGGAGGCAAACATGCTTACCACTAAGCCACCATGCCCCCTTAGAGTAAAAACCAAAAATCAATGTTGATAATATTTCAGTAGTCGAATCTTCTGTATCTGCTTTCTTGCCAAAAGGCAAGATGGTGTTGCAGCAGCAGCACACAGTGCCCTCTTCAGATTCAAAATTGTGTTATTTTTGTTTCTTAGCCCAATTGTTTTACAGTAAATGGACACCACCAGACACTTCTAAAATACAGAAATCATGCAACAACAAACCTGCATGATGATCTGCTGGAGAAGCTACGTGGCTTGTTGTGGGGACCAAGCCTCCAGTCGTCGGCATCACCTGATGCCGGTGGATGGGGGAGGGGTCATCATAAGTGGTGACCAAATAAGCAGAAGCACGGCAAAAGGGTGGGGTCCATGCTAGGATAAAAACAAACCCTAGCTGGCTGGTTTGCCTCGATTTGTGCAGACAGAAATGCAGCTCTGTGAGGTAAGGCTCGTGGTGATGGCTTGTGTGTTTACATCAATATGGGATGGTGCAAGAACTCTGTGTTGGTTTCTACTTACTGTCAATCATTGGTGGAGTCTGTGACTGTTAGATGCAGACCTTTTTATTTACCATGGGAATTCACTACTGTTCTTATAATCAGAGTGTACATTCCCCCCACACTGACTGGCACATGTTCATGGAGGATGCAACCGACAGCATCTCCACCAACTTAGATGAATACATGGCATCAGTGACCAGCTACAGCAGCAAGTGCACTGATGATGTCACTGTCTCCAAGACAATAATTACACACTCGAGCCAGAAGCCAAGGATGACTGCAGTGGTGCAAGCACTGAGGACCCAATATTCCGCCTTCATGGTAGGTGACAAGGTGACCCTAGGAACATCAAGGCCAAACTGTCTCAAGCCATCAGAGACTTTACAGATGGCGGTGACACGTGGCACAGGGCTATCAGGCCATCTGCAACTACAGGACATCATCGCCATCCTCTGAAAGTGATGCCTCCCTTCCAGATGTGATAAACAACTTCTACGCTCATTTGAGGTGCAGAATGATATTACAGTGAAGAACAACACTGGTCCTCCCAACAACCAGATGCTGTGTCTAACAATGGCTGATGTGAGGAAAACTCTACCCAGGTAAAATTCCAAATCCATATAAGAACCCCAGGACTTGAACCAGCTGGATGCCTCGCCAGCGGCCGGCCCAGATCCACGAGGCTCTGAAACCCAACTCCCTTCAGACGAGAAGAGAGCAAGCCAAGAGCACAGAGCACTAATTGTGAAATGTTCACAATGCTGAGAGTCAGACCCCTTGAGGGCTGCTGTAGCATGCTCTGTGCCCAAACACTTCGCACAGAAAGCGTGTCCGTCTCCTCCCGTGATGAAATGGGATCAAAGCGAAACACACTTCCTGAAATCTCTCTCGCTCATTATTTCACTCTCTTTTCTTTTCTTTTTCTAAAAATGGGATAGAAAAGTTGAGAGATATTGAGAAATATAGAGTAGAAATAACGTGTTTCTTTTTTCTCACACACACGTATGTACATGTAGTCTCGCTGAAGATAATAAGGCTGGTGGGGTGACTCACAGGTGCCATATATATATATATATATATATATATATATATATATATATAATCATGTGACGCGCTTAATTGCCACATCACCTGATCATGGCAGGCCTATAAGTAGTATTTTACACAAGCTTCAGATAATGGTCACGCACGCAAGGCGTTCCCATACTGTTATGATACATGCAACGTCGAAGTTCCCTTGAAAAGGAAACCTTTGATCATCACATGATTTATGTGGACTTCAGATAGTTCCAGGATGTTCTTGGCAGGTAATTTAAATAGATTGAGTTAGAAAGACAGAACTGCGATTCCTGTTATTGGTAATTCGTAGCCAATACATTCATTGATTTAAACTATATATACATACTACGTGTATATAGTATGTATATATAGTTACATCAATGATGTTTAATAAAAAAAAAATCCACTAATATTTCAGTATTAGTGTGGTCAATAAATAAATTTAAAGCTCCCTCACACCGCAGAAAACTCCCCTTTTCCCCAGAGGTGCATGAGGAGGCATCACACTTCTGGAGCAATCCATACACTACCCATTTTTATAACGCCGCAATGTCTGATTACTCAGCCATCATGGGAGTGAGCAGCACGGCTATGTAGCGATGCCAAAATGTAGAGGAGGCGCTTGCGAGCCACCTCTCTTCATCAATGGCAGGTTTTTTAGGGAGGCCAATTTTACCATGTAAAGTTCAAAGCCATGTAAGGCCACTTCGGCATTGGTGGGCAAAGCCTATGCGGCAGCAGGTCTTGTTTGTGGGTCCCTGCATACAATGGCAGTGTTGCAGGCCTACCAAGCAGACCTGCTGAGTGAGCTGGATACTGGTGAGGGAATTGGGCCTGTGGCAGAGGCAGAGCTGTGTCGTGCCACAGATTTATCTCTCCGGGCTACCAAACAAACAGCCTGTCATATCGGCCGTTCAATGGGTAGCCTGGTTGTGGCTGAGAGGCATCTATGGCTCAACCTCTCAGGGATGGGGGACAAAGATAGGGTCTCCTTGCTAAACACCCCTGTTAAACCTTCTTGCCTGTTTGGCAGCGTGGTCAATGCCATCGCCGACAGGTTTCGCGAGGCAAAACAGCAAACGGCAGTGTTCAGCCAGTTCCTTCCCCGTCGTGTCGAATTCGTATGGGCCTCCATGAGTGGAGCCCGGGCTAGCGAAGCTTGTGCAAGGAAGACACAGAAGATGAGTGTGGCGGACCGCCTTTTCCCGCAGAAAGCCAGGGGGACCAGGTGGACACAGCCACAGCCTGCTAAGAGGCCTGATGTAAGAATGATCATAAAATCAAAGCAGTTCTAGTTCCCATACTGTTATGCTAAATGTCTTATAACAATTTTTATTGATTCTCATACACTTTTCAGAGTACAACAAGGTATATAAATACAGAATCAACATTTTTTTTTACCCCGATAACAGTTTACATATGATCAGTTTACTTATGATTCATGTACATTCATTTTCATAAATCCATACAGAATCAAACTTTTAAACCCCAGTAACA
>JAFFST010052176.1:40232-52006 GCA_022414735.1 Noturus placidus
TGTTTTTGTAAAGCTCGGGGAACAGACACAGTCTCTATAGTATGTATTATGGGTTTGGGACTATGTTTTGAACATTGTTTATGATTAGGGTTGTTATTGTTGGAAGATGTACTTACGGTAGGTAGTCACTTGGAGTGGAGTGCCTTGGCAATGTTATCCGACAGCAGTTTTGCTCCGAGGATGCTGGGGTGCAGGCCATCAGGATGGAACAACCTAGGACGCTCCTAGAACAGATTCCAGTTATTAACAAACAGCAGATTCTGTTCATTACACCAAGAAACTAGCCAGTCATTTAAAGCCAGAAGTCTACTAAACCTTTCAGCTCCACGTCTGTAGGTGGGAAGAGGTCCAGAGACGACGATCTTCGCGGTGGGTGCGCTGCCTCGAACCGTCTCGATCAGGGTGACAAAGTCCCTCTTCAGAACCTCCGTCTGCCTCAGCCTGATGTCGTTCGCCCCCGCGTGCAGCACAACCGCTTTACTGTGCTTGTCCTTCTTCAGGATCTCGGATACCTGCGCAGAGACATCAAGGACACGAGCACCAGAGAAACAGTGTGTGTGTACTTTACCTTTAGATGAAGCGGCGCAAACGTTCCGTACGATGGATCCCCAACGATCACGGTGTTTGGTCTGGTCTGACGGAGAGGGGCGAAGCGGTTCTGCGTTGGGATCGCAAATGCCTGTGGTGTATACGCCCTCACCTTTCGCCACTCAATCACCCAAAGTCCGTGGTGATGGAGACCACGGCTGGGAAAGTCCTCATCCTAGGTGCACGGCCCCTGCACAGAGAAACACATGGAGTAGAGGGCTTGGGAGAGCTGATAACACGCTGCGTGCTTACCTTGAAGGTTTCCAGTATGGCTCTTCGCTCTAGCAGCTGGGCCTGCCTGTCGAGTAGGCCACGAATCTGCTTCTCCACATCCTCCAGCTCCAACAGCACCGTGTGCAGCTCGAGTGAGTCCTTATCTGCACTCAGAACTGATGAAACAATAGACATATTAAACGTAAGGTGGTAAATGTGGGAAATAAACAAGGCTAGCAGTGGGTAAAGCTAGTGTAATGGAAACAAAGCTACCGGTGGCTAATGCTAGCGGTGGCTAATGCTAGTGAAATGTAAACAAGGCTAGTGGATATAAGCGAGCTATAAGCTAGTCACAGATGTTACGATTGTTTTATCTAAATGTAGTTTCAAGTTATATTTGTATAACGTGAGACAGATAGTTATAAAGAAGAGAAAAAGAAAAACAATATAATAGTGGACCACTCAGGGGACGCTGCTTCCTGCTGTTGACGCTGCTTCCTGCTGCTGATGCTGCTTCCACATCTGTCTCCTCTTCCGCCACTGGACCCGCCGTTACTGCCTCAAGTTCCACAAGTGACTTTACCTAAACCTGTCAATCCGGTACCTGAGAATCCAAACATAATCTATACTCCCATACATGTGCGAGGTGGGATAACAGTGACATAGTAGTAAACCCAGCTAATTAAGACCTCAATTAAAGAGGAAAACTGGCAAGGCTATCTGTGATAATGCAGGAGAAGGCTTCCAAGCTGCAAGCCTTGACTACATAGCTCAACATGGCCCCATTCCAAAAGGAGCCATAGTTGGCCAGCAGCTAGGAGCAGGGCACACATTAAAAGTTAAGCTAATCGGACATGTGGAAGGGCCCAAGCTGCCCGTAAAACCTACAACGGCAGACCTAGAGGAGAAGACTCCTCTAATAGCTGAAATAATTAGGTCAATAATTAATAAAGGAAGGGCAGAAAGAGTATGTGTAATAATAATGCCATAGCTGTCAACCGGAATATTTAATTTTCCTGTAATGGATTGTGTAGCACAGTCAATTATACGGATTCAACGAGCAGCCAAAGACCCAACAGGGGATCCAATAGAATTGAGGATAGTACATCCAACTGATGATGTAGGAAGGCAGATGCAGGCAGGACTAATGGCCCAGATTAACCAAAGACCACCGAGTAATCCACAAAGGCCATGACTACGGCCTATAGGCCCTATGCTTAGACTGCCATCACCCATAAATCCATACCCTCAAGCACCTCAGGTAACATTCAAACCATGGCAACTGGAAGAGCCAGGAATGATAAACTGGCCCAAACAGAAACAAATAATGAGAAAAGGGGCAAACACAATTCAGCCACAAACCCCTTAACACCAAAGAGCTTTCCCATAATACCAATATGTATACACAAACATTTTGGAGAGACCTTGGTCTCACAGGATCTGCAGTTCGCATAGACGGTTATCTCGCAGGTGCAATTTGGTTTAACTACACTTATAAATGGCCCGTCTTGATTCTCTCTTAAAAATTAAGGCTGTGTCACTCCTGACTTTTTACTCATGATAAAATAATCCTCCACTCCTTCAAGTCCAGTATGAGTAAGTTTCTTTCACATTTTTCTGTATTTCTATTTATAATGTTTTTTCTTTCATATTTGCTCTACATTTCTGTTGTATATCTGGTTAGACTGCTTGCAAGTATTGTACCCCCTTTACTGTGTTCCATACTTCATAATATTCTTATGTATGTGCGTGCGTGGCTGCATAGGCCTCTGTGTGTGTGTGTGTCTCTTTGTTGACCTTTTACTTGCGTGCAGACATACCCCACCTACGCTCTGAGGCCTGCCGCATTTACTCAAATACATGTATTGTTATCCCCCTTTGCCTTGCTCATCTGTATGTTGTGTCTTATGTGAACATCCATTCATACAGTCACCCAGCCCTGTGAATTCTCAATAAGATTACATATTACTCATACTAGGTCTCCCTCGTGTTTATTTCATGTATATTTTACATACAACATTTACCCCTTTGAGGCTATAAAGCCTCACAAACTATGCGTATATTTTGTTTTGAATCCTTACTACTTTGATTACACATTGATTAACTTTGTACCCCCTAAACAGTTATTATTATTACAACTGTCATTAGTATGAGTGGCTAATACGAGTAAATACTTGAGTGGATCTACGCGTCCCTATCTTTCTAAACTGGGCCTATCAGCCCTCAATTTTGTATTTGTTGAGACCGCGCATAGTGTTGATTCTCCGCAAAACTCAAATCGCGTACTCAGGGGTAGGCGAAAAAACCTCTAAGGAGGAAAAATTCCCACCCTGCCAGCACCATGTGCTTGATACCACCGTTATACCTTTCTGTGCCTGATTGTGTTCACATTTTTTTGCACATCACATGTCATAACATAATATGTAACCATATATAACATTTAATAACAATATTGACAGTCTCTGTGTGCAGTTTTTAGAGAACCACCTTCTGGGGAGAGGTTAGGCTAGCACTTACACCCAGGGTATGGCTCATCACATCTTCTACTCACCCCTCAGGGTTCAGTAGATGTGCAACACAATATGGAACATGGAATATATATATATATATATATATATATATATATATATATATATATATATATATATATATATATATAGGTACCGTTCTTCTTGGATAGGCCTATGTTGGCCACTACCTTGTACAAACAGGTCCTTGCTCTCCCTTGCGCTGTACTTGTCAGTCCTGTTTCATGTCCTCGTAATCCCTTTCCATGTCCTTGCTGGTGTCACTGCTGTCACTGCTCATTGTCTCCAGTCACATGGTCTTGATCACCTCCCCCCGTTGAGGTGGTAACACCTCATTCTTAACAATGTACTGGCCAGAAAAGGCGACGGAGGACATCACCATCCGTTGTGCGCATGGCATCACACAGCAGGCCACCGGACCCAAAAGGAGAAGAAGGGCGAGCAGGGACACCCCCAATTGGGTCAGGGCAGCAGTCCAATTGCTAGAAAGGAACAAGGAGAGCCACAGCGGAAGGCGGAGGCTAGACCCAGTGCCGGAGTTAGCCGCTTGTTCCACTTGAAGGGCCTGTAGTCGACCCAGGACCTTGAAGAGAGCTCCCTTGGCACCAGTGTGCAAAGGGATCGCACCACAGCACTTGGGACCAATCATTGCACAGATGCCCTTCTCAGGCGCATGCATCTGGTCCAGGACAAAACGGTTCTGAGCAGCCATATGTGAGGTGGCATGGAGCTGACCACGGACTAGTCCAAAAGCACTCACCGAGTAGTTAATGAAGCGTTGCTCATTGTACTACATGTAATTAATCCAATCCATGTTGCAGTTGATCTGTACTGCTGGGAGAAAAATAGATGCCACACCGCTGCCAATGACCTCCATGGCTCTGTAGTGAGCGGGAACACCAACAGGGGTGATACCAAAGTCCAGTTGGATGGTTTCATCAGCGGCCCAGTCAGAATAGCTCGCTGCACCAGTGTCACGGACATACTGAGTCCACAGGGCCACGTCGCAGCGTGAACGGGACCGGCTGGATGACGGTTGGTCAGCCACCAGCAAAACACGAGTCCTACCATGCAATCTAACCGGGGCGCATTACCCTTGCCATTCCACAGGCAAAGTCTGTCGTACACGTTGGCCCCCACAGAACCAGAAAACATCCGCAAGGGGAACAGTACCAGCACTAAGATCAGGTAGGGGAATCGTCACACTCACAGAGTTGGCATTGCATGGAGTTGAATCACAGACAGAGAGGGTCTCAATTTGCAGATCGTCAGCAAACAGGGACACATTACATCAGGCAGACAAGTTCCCCACAGGATACACGCCAAAAGAGGAGCAGCAGCAAATGGAAAATAACAAGGGCAGAGACGGTTGAACGGGGACAAAAGTCCACACTCTAGTGGTAACAGGGCAAAACAAGCATGAGGAGCTTGCATTGTACATCCACGCCGGGCCAAAGTAAATGAGGCCAAATGGGCACTTCTGGCAATCAGGGACTCCTCATGGGTGAGTCTAAGGAGAGTTAATGCGCACATCGAGCTATCTGAGCACACATTCAAACCAGGGGCAGTCCAGGACCTAGCATGCCTAATATGGGGATAGGGGGCTGTGCGGGAAGTAGCAAGCACCCGTGGGCGAAGCGTGCTATAGGAATCCATGGTATTATTGAAGGTATGATTAGTCCTTCCAGACATTGGGTTGTAGAAAAAGAAAAAAAATGCTATTAGCCCTGCTGCAAAAATTACCTAGTCCCATAAGCACTACTATTCGGCGGATCCCATGCCATCAGTTCCCTCCGGAACCAGTGGTAGGGGAGTGTGCAAGGATTCATTAGAGAAGGATTGCTCGAGAGGTAAGCTCAACTCTGCCTCAAGGGACTGTAGCGTATCCAAGTCAATTAAGCTCAGAGGCAAGGCGGGGTTGTCAAGGTCCTGACAGAGTGTGGCAAGTGTGGACAGAAAAGCCTCCTCCTCTGAGGTTACAAATACCTGCGGGCCGATAGCTAAGACACCTGTCACTTCTACTCGGGGCGAGAGAACAAGGTCAATATCATACTTAGGATTGTAGTGAAGTGTAGAGTTGGTTGGGCTCCTGACATCAGCCTGAGACAGGCTATTTAGTTTTTCAACAGCCTGCCGCTTAGTCTGGGCTCGAGTGCCACGGGCAGGGCTCAGCGATGCATCCGAATCACTGTCACTATCAGTTGACACCTTTGCCTCAGTGGGCTGCCCTGTATTGACTAGTCCTGAGGTCAAAGGTTGTTCATCGGTGGTGTCTTGCCATAGCGGTCCCTTACCTGGTCCGGTGCGGATGCAATGGTTCAAGTGATACTAATAATCCCTCCCCTCAACTTTCACAGCTGTGGGGGTTGCAGCAACCGTGGTGAAGGGTCCATCCTGGCGTACCATGAGGGGGCTCTTCCTCTTGAAGTTACAAATGTACACTTGGTCCCCGAGTACCACTAGGTGCACATCTTCTTGTACCTCGTTCTCTCCATGGACTGCCTCACAAATCTGTGAATACAAATGTCTATGGATTTGGGTTCGCACATACTCCTGCATTTCGTCCTCCAATTGTGCCCTGTGTATGGACCTCGGGTGAACGCCATGGGCATTGGGCGCCTCGTAAGCATTTCATAAGGATTCAAGTGCGTCATCCGATTGGTCTGTGAACACATCTTCATTAACGCCAATGGCAAGGCCTGGACCCAGTTTAGGTGAGAGCTCCCGCATATTTTTATCAGCCTTCTTTGTAGGGTACCGTTCACACATTCCACTATGCCCTGGGATTAAGGATGATATACACAACCTATCTTATGCTCCACTCCCAAGGCAGACGCAATATTGTTGATGACATTATTCACAAAGTGGGTTCCATTTGTCTGAACTCAGAAAATCAGGGATACCGAATCGGGGACTTCACAACATAAAAATTTAACAACGGACCTCGCGTCCTCTTTGGAAGTCGCAGTTGCCTCCACTCACCTGCTAAAGTGGTCTACTATCACTAGAATGTAGCACTTCCCTTCTTTCCTGTTGTCTGCTCCCATGTCTACATAATCCTTTATTATATGCCGGAAAGGTCCCATCGGCGGGGGAATATGTCTTAATGGGGCAGTAAGGTTCTTTCACACATTGCCTGTGGGTCATGGCGGACCCATCTGCCTTTCTAAGCCCAGATTGATCCAAACACATGGCAGACTCCATGAGCATAGACCGAGTCAATATATACAGTGCAGCTGTCATTACGGCCCAATTTACATGCAGCTGTCAAAGCCCGTAGTTCAGCTAGCTGGGCCGAGCAGGGCTGGGGAAGGGAAACACTAATCACCACCTCAAACGTCACCGGGTTTCGTCGTGCTTCTACTACTGCCAACCCAGCCTTATTGCCCACATCGGTATGATAACAGGAACCGTCCACAAAATACGTATGCTTAGAATTATCAATAGAGCAGTTCTCCAAATCCAAACGTGCTTTAAAAAAAATTTCTCTGATTCCGCTATGCACTCATGGGGTACACCATCTATTGGCATTTACCAGCTTATCAGCCGGACTCACCATGGTGCACTGTTCTATAGTGAGCTCCAGGGCTGACAGAATGGAGTCATACCCCGTTCGACGGGAGTTCATTATCACAAAGGTCTGACTAGTTAGGAGTTCATGCAGTGCATGGGTCGTATATAATGTAACTGGGTGCCCCATGGTGATTGAGGACGCTTTCTGGTATGCAAAACGCGGCTGCTGCCAAATAACAATAACAGGGTGGCATTCCCTTTTCTACGTTATTGAGAGCTGTGCTGTAATAGGCGATGGCCTGTTTCGCCATGCCTTGTTGCTGTTGAGTTAAGACGGCCGATTCGTACCCCTTTCTTTCGGATACATAGAGGTGAAACGGTTTGCTATTGTCTGGGTTAGCCAATGCGGGAGCGGTGATTAAGGTCATCTTAATATCTGCGAGTGCGGCTAGAGCTTCAGGAGTCCAGACAAGGGGGGAATTTCGCTGTGATTGGTCTGTTGCCTTAATCCTGTCTCGAATCCATGGGCGACTGAACCCCGCCATTCCTAGAAACGCCTACATCTGCTGCACAGCGGTTGGCTGTGGGCCTAGCATATGGCCTCTACATGCTTTGGCGCTATTGTACGGCTTTCTCCTTCTAACACACAACATAGGTATTCCACTTTTTGTCTTCAAAATTGCAACTTCTCTTTACTTACTTTGTGGCCATTTTCAGCCAACATTCTTAGGACCTTTAGCGAGTCGTGCTGGCATTGTTCTTTAGACGCACTACAAATCAAGAGATCGTCGACATACTGCAAGATTGTGCTACGGCATTCCAGGGCTGAGAGGTCTTGAGCCAGTACCTGATTAAATATGGATGGGCTTTCACAGTATTCTTCCGGAAGTCTAGTGTATGTGTATTGATGCCCTTCATACATGAAAGCAAAGAACTGCTGTGAATCTGGGTGCAGTGGCACGCTAAAAAATGCTGAGCATATGTCTATGACATTATACCATTTGGGTCCTTCTGGAATGTTCGTTAATAGGGTGTTTGGGTCTGGCACTTATGGTGTTCCAGGCATTACGATTTGGTTAATAGCCTGCAAATCATGTACTATTCTCCACGTCTCTGAGTCAGGTTTTCTAACTGGAAAAATGGGGGTATTTTACTGGCTTCGAGTGGAGGCTAGCACTCTGGCCTCCATCAATCCATGTATTGTGGGCCTTATGCCTTCTCTAGCTTGAGCTGACAACAGATACTGTTTCTGGTAGGGCAACCTATTACCTTAATCTGAACTAGGTTGGCGGATTTAACAAACCCTACGTCGGTCGAATGTTTTGTCAATAGCTGCTCTGGAAAAGTCTCCAGTATTTCCTCATTGTCCTGATCCTTTGCTGCCTTTATGGTCATTTGTGGCTCATCACATTCACATACACATACAACCCTGGACAGGGTGCCAATCTGTCACAGTATTGAGGAAGCAGTGTCAGCAGCAGGAAGTAGCGTCAGCAGCAGGAAGCAGCATCCCCTGAGCGAACAGTATTATATTTTTTTTTCTCGTCTTTATAACTATTTGTCTCACGTTATACAAATATAACTTTAAACTACATTTAGATAAAACAATCGTAACATCTGCGAATAGCTTATAGCTCAATAGCATTATCCGCCGCTAGCCATGTTTACGTTTCACTAGCATTAGCCCCCGCTAACATTGTTTCCATTACACTAGCTTTACCCACTGCTAGCCTTGTTTATTTCACACATTTACCACCTTACGTTTAATATGTCTATTGTTTCCTCAGTTCTGAGTGCAGATGAGGACTCGCTCAAGCTGCACAAGGTGCTGTTTGAGCTGGAGGATGTGGAGAAGCAGATTTGCGGCCTACTCGACAGGCATGCCCAGCTGCTAGAGCAAAGAACCATACTGGAAACCTTCAAGGTAAGCACGCAGCATGTTATCAGCACTCCCAAGCCCTCCATGCTGTGTGTTTCTCTGTGCAGGTGCCGTGCACCTAGGGTGAGGACTTTCCCAGCCATGATCTCCGTCATGTTGGCGCCGACACACCACCGACCTTGAGTGACTGAGCGGCAAAAGGTGAGGGCCTCTACACCACCGGCGTTCGAGATCCCAATGCAGAACCGCTTCAGCTCTCTCCGTCAGACCATACCAAACACCGTGATTGTCAGGGACTCCATTGTATGAAATGTCCGTGTTGCTTCATCTAAAGGTAAGGTGCACACACACTGTTTCTCTGGTTCTTGTGTTCTTGATGTCTCTGCGCAGGTATCCGGGATCCTGAAGAAGGACGAGCGCATTGGAGCGGTTGTGCTACACGCGGGGGCAAACGACATCAGGCTGAGGCAGATGGAGGTTCTGAAGAGGGACTTCACCACCCTGATCGAGATGGTTCGAGACAGCGCATTCACCGTGAAGATCGTCGTCTTTGGACCTCTTCCCACCTACAGCCAGAGAGCTGAAAGGTTCAGTAGACTTTTGGCTTTGAATTACTGGCTAGTTTCTTGGTGTAATGAACAGAATCTGCCATATGTTAATAAATGGAATCTGTTCTGGGAGCGTTCTAGGTTGTTCCATCCTGATGGCCTGCACCCGAGCATCCTCGGAGCAGAACTGCTGTCGGATAACATTGCCAAGGCACTCCACTCCAAGTGACTACCTACCGTAAGTACATCTTCCAACAATAACAACCCTAATCATAAACAATGTTCAAAACATAGTCCCAAACCCATAATACATACTATAGAGACTGTGTCTGTTCCCCGAGCTTTACAAAAACAGAAAAACTCAGAAAGTCTGTTTTAGTAACTTAATTAACATAAAATTAAATCATAGTGAATGTAAATCCAGCATCTTTAATCTGAAGTTAGGACTATTAAACATTAGATCTCCTGCGTCTAAGGCTCTTATTGTTAATGAAACCATTACTGATTAGGAATGTAATTTAATGTGTTTAACAGAAACTTGGATTAAACCAAACGAGTATATAGCATTAAATGAAGCCAGTCCTCCCGGATACAGTTATGTACACCAGCCTCGTTTAACTGGTAGAGGAGGAGGTGTCGCACTCATTCATATTCAAAATCTAGTCGTCACACATAAACCTAGCCATAAATTTAATTCTTTTGAAATTCTTTACACAAAAATAACTTGTGTAGCCACAAAATATAAGCCAATTACTCTAATTATTATCTACAGACCCCCAGGGACATATACTGAATTCCTTAGTGAATTTGCAGACTTTATCTCGAACCTGGTTGTTTCTGTAGATAAGGCCTTAATCGTCGGTGACCCTCTGAGAATCGCGGTTGTAACCATCTTAGATTTAGTAGGGGTTAAGCAGAATGTAATCAGACCGACCCATAATGGTGGTCACACCCTTGACCTCATATTAACATACGGATTAAATATAGAAAATCCTGAAATTCTTCCCCAGTATGAAGTTGTCTCAGACCATTATCTTATCTTGTCTATAATTCATATTGATCACAATTTTTCCACCTCATCTCGCTACCGTGTAAAACGTACCTTCACACCAGCTACTGCTGGTGTGATAGACCTCGATAATGTAACTATAAGCTTAGAGTCAACTCTCCGCTACACATTAGATAGAGTGGCTCCACTCAAAAGAAAATTAATTAGAGAGAAAAAACTAGCACCATGGTATAATGATCAAATGTGTACCTTAAAACAAACCACTAGACAATTAGAACATCAATGGCGCCAAACCAAATTGGTAATATTACAAACAGGAATGACATGGAAGGAGAGTCTACTGAAGTATACAAAATCTCTTAGTGACACTAGAAAAGTCTATCTCTCCACCTTAATACAAAATAATACAAACAATTCCAGATTTCTATTCAAAACAGTAGCAAATCTAACTAGGAATAAAACCACTACAAAGAGAAACACTCAATCATTACATAGTAGTGAAGATTTCATCATCATTTTTCACTGATAAGGTTGATAATATTAGATGTGAAATTCAGGCTAATAAATTAAAACCAGACAGTATTATGACTAGCCCTATAGATAATAATATAGCAATATCAAATCAATGTTTAGAATATTTCACTCCTCTTAGAGAGACAGAACTAGCTTCCATAATCTCTTCAGCCAATTCATCAACCTGCATACTCGATCCTGTACCGACATCCTTCTTTAAACAGATTTGTCATGGAATAATTGAACCACTTTTGAATATAATTAATTTTTCCCTTAGCACTGGCTATGTACCTAAATAATTTAAATTCACAGTTATTAAACCACTGATTAAAAAACCTGACCTTGACCCTGCTCAACTGTCCAGCTATAAACCAATATCAAATCTCCCTTTCATCCCTAAGATCTTAGAGAAGGTTGTAGCAAAGCAATTATCCTCGTACTTACATCAGAACAATATTCATGAAATGTATCAGTCAGGATTTAGACCTTATCATAGCACAGAGACAGCATTAGTTAAAGTAGCAAATGACCTTCTACTGGCCTCTGATCAGGGTTGTGTCTTGTTACTTGTGTTACTCGACCTTAGTGCAGCTTTTGATACAATGATCATGGTATTCTCTGTGATAGATTAGAAAATGTTGTTGGCATTAAGGGAACAGTCCTCTCCTGGCTCAGGTCCTATCTTACCGAGCGTTATCAGTTTGTAGATGTAAATGGAGACCTCCAGTCATAGCAAGGTTAAATTTGGTGTTCCACAAGGTTCTGTTTTAGGCCCACTACTTTTTACTTTATATATGCTACCTCTAGTTCAAATTATTCGTAAACATGGAATTAGTTTCCACTGTTATGCTGATGATACACAGCTGTACTTTTCAGCGAAGCCAGAGGACAGACAGCTTAATGAAGTTGAGGATTGTGTAAAGGACATTAGGCGTTGGATGCTAACTAACTTCCTTTTACTCAATTCTGATAAGACAGAAATA